>JABASH010006093.1:0-11103 GCA_019776445.1 Tomocerus maximus
ATTCTCAAGGCTATTCTACTCCCTTCTTACCTAACTATTCTCAAGGCTATTCTACTCCCTTCTTACCTAACTATTCTCAAGGCTATTCTACTCCCTTCTTACCTAACTATTCTCAAGGCTTACTCCCTTCTTCCCTAACTATTCTCAAGGCTATTCTACTCCCTTCTTACCTAACTATTCTCAAGGCTTACTCCCTTCTTACCTAACTATTCTCAAGGCTATTCTACTACACTCTCTCACATTCCAATCTCTAAACGCGTCTATTCTCGAATATTGTTACCTCCTCTTCCTAAACTCTTGCCTTAGAGTAACGTCCCTACATTCCATTCCCTAACGTCTTACAAATGTTTACCTAAATAACTTCCCTTCCTATCGTTCCCCTTAAGGCTACGACCCTGCATTCCAATTCCTCACGTCTCAGAACGTTTTGCGGATTCCACTGTAGCATACTTAGTAATTGAAATATATTGTGTACTTGTATGAGTAAATGTATCTCTATATGAGTATATATAAATATATAACGACAAATGCATTACAACAGTAGCAGTTATAACTATCAAATGATAAAAGTAAATATATAACAGAATGGATGTATCACAATACGAGTGAATATACTCCTGGAAATTAACTGTGTCTCAAATTATTGTAAAATGAATTACAATTTACCAGTCTAAAAGTAGACCTGTAACAAAAATATTTCCTAAATTCTAATGTGGAACAGTAAAAATATAAAATACTCTCAGATATCTTTTGTAAACCCGTGAGTATTTACCAAATTCTAGTTTAGTTTTAAGAATTTTACAGAATATATAGTTTAGTTTTAAGGATTTTAGAGAATATTTAGTTAGTACGCTTAGTATTGTTAGAACATAAAACAGTTTTAGGAATACGCTTGAAAATATTTAATAGCTGTTAGCCTGATCAACTTAAAAATAGTCTTACAAATAAAAAATGTCTACAGAATCATAAAAGTATTTTGTTAAAATTTGCCGAATTCTCAGTAAACTTGAGAGAATGTAAAGAGAAAGCAGTTAATTCTTATGAAAAAAGTATAAAACCGTTTGTGAATGTCGGATATTTTAATGAAAAAGTAGTTAATCGTTATGGAAAGTTGGAAAATGAGACTGGAATGCAGGGAAAAAAGTAGTAAAATCTCATGTGAATGTAGGGTAATGTAAAGAAAAAGTAGTTAATTCTTATGAAAAAAGTATAAAACCGTTTGTGAATGTAGGGTATTGTAATGCTTGTATTGATATTGTACCGAAATGCAATGAAAAACTTGTGGAAATGTAGCAAAAAGTATAAAAATTTAGTTTTAAAGCAAAAAAATGTTAAGAAAAACTAACTAAAACTAGGAAAAGGATAGCTAAAACAGCGATTTACACACTAAAAACACCGTATAACACCGTAAAACACGATAAACACGTTAATCTTAAGTGTAAATATAATTTTCAATTGGCTCACCTATACTCAGGTTAATATTTAATATTTGGATAACTCTCGGTTGAGTAAAGAAGCTTCGTCTCTTCGTTTGAAATTATCTCCGATGCCCTGCGTTATTGAGATATTAGTGTAGTAAACGTGAGCATTCTAATATACTTTACTGGCAATACTCTGTAGCGCTTTTATAAATCTTATCCATATACTATAGAGCATGTGGATGGGGTAAGTAAAAATAGCTGGTTAAGATGGTGGTGGAAGGTGGAAATGGTGTTCGACAGAGAAATTCTTTGTTGGTTTAGTTGTGTAGTAGATATAAAGTTTAGGATGGGAAATTACCTTGTAGACTTCCAGTCATTCTTGTTTCCATTCTTCTTGCTCCATCCTTCTTTCCTTTTACGTTCACGTTAGTTTATATAAAAGTATTAGGATTTTGTCTTCATCACAACATTTGGATTTCCTTCCTTCGATGCAATCGTTACGTTTAGATTACGTCCGTGCACGCTACTAGAGTTCCAACGTTTGGTTTTCGTTGGCGCAACTACCTCTCTTACAATCTTAACGTTTTGTTTTCTTTTGCCCTAATGGTTTACTTGGCCCAGGTTTTATGTTTCCACTTTCATACTCATCATGCTTTTATATTTCCTATATGTTAAAGAACTATATTCGTGACTAGATGTTTGGGATGAACGGGATATGTTACAGATGTATGGGCTAATGTTCGAATACAATTGGCTAGGTACGCCGTATAGATATAGGTTAAAATGCGAATGCAAATAAAAGATGCTTGGAACCAAACTAAAAAAGATAAATGCACACTAACTTTGAATGAAATAAATTCTAAACTTTATGAATAAAGTAGATGCCTGCTGTCTTAATTAAAGATGGAACTAAATTATAATATAAATGGAACTAAATTAAGATGGAACTAAATTATAAATTAAAATAATAAGTGGTAATGAAGTTGATGCAGAGATCAGAAATAAATTAAAGATGCTGGCGAATAAGATAATGAATGAAATATAAAAAGATGAACGGAACTAATCATAAATCAAAAAAACTAAATCATAAATTCTAAACATTATGAACAAAGTGGATGCTTGCTGTCTAAATTTAAAAGATGATCAAAACTTTTAAATAATTAAACTAAAAGAATGCAACAAGAATTAAATAATTAAACAAAATGCAACTAGAATTAAAGATGGAACTATATTATAATATAAATGGAACTAAATTATAATATAAATGCAATTAAAAATAAAACTAAACATTATGAATAAAATAAATGCCTGCTGACTAAATAAGATGGTTAGAATAAATGCACGATACAATAAATGAAAAGACAGAAACGAAAGAAAGTATTAAAATTTACAAGTACAATATTATTATTACATTTCAAAAACAAAATTGTATGTAAATTGTCTGGAGTTTGGGTTCTGAATTACTGGTTTCGAGATGGGTTGCCGGAGCGCATATAATCAGAGTGCCGATTTTGTCGGGGGGTTTTGCATTTACACTGTCGGCTTCTCTTCCAGTCGTCGTTAAATATTTGAAGTTTCTTCGCCTCCAGTTCCTCCTTAGGAAGACCAACGAGATTATCGTCGACATGTTTCAACTCCAAAACATCCTCCTCCGAGCTACGTACGTTTCCATGTTAGTATATATAATAAAGATTTATAAGACACGAAAGGCGAGATGCAATAAGAAATTACGACACGCTAGGAAGGTGAAATGCAAGAATAGTTTAAGGCAAAATAAAATAACCGGTAATACCTTGACATTAAGATAGTCTTTCCATTAAAGTTGTGATTATCTTTTCCATAAGTAAACTGGTGGCGATGTTTGGGGCTGCTTACACAAAAGCCGCATAATGAAAAGCACATCCCAAAAGTGTAAAACTTCAAAGTTTCTTCAGTTGGCATATTTCTTGCCAAGCAATTTTCATTACTGCGACAGTGCTTCTGTTCAGAGGGAAACCATTGTCTTAAATCGTCGACATCAAGGATTTCCTCCTTCAAAGCGTTCCATGCCTCACCATGCAGAACAAAGCAGTCATAGCACTGTCTGTACTCGTTTATGGTGCACATTGTGTCTGATTCTATCTTGTAAAGATGAGCAAAATCGCAGTTTTGACAGTGGAATCTAAAATTGGTCGGTACATCATGAAGTCATACACAAAATTATACAACCTGCAATAGCACATTAGAAATAATACTTACTCAGATCGTTTAAAGTAGGATAAAGTGGGACGAGCCATTTTTACTTGTCAGTAGTACTTTTACAAGAGATCCTTCCAGGTCAAGAGTGTGAGCTCAAATGAAGACGAGTAAAATAGTTGAAGGTTGAGGAGGTAGAAGAGGGCGGAGCTAGATATTTGATTCGTTCGTTCATCGTCCTTTTCCTCCTCATTACGAGTTCAGCGTTTGATCCAAACGGTTGTACTTTGTTCACGCTACTACTACTTCAATACTGCATTTAATACTGCTATTACGCAATACTATTTCTCACTGCTACTTCAATCCTACACTATTACAGGCTATTACTTCGTCCAGCTTTATTCCATCTGTTTCACACTGCTACGTAATTCAACATGCCTCGCCACGGCAGATGGTTGTATCAAAGCGGGAGTAGGAGGGTAAGTGGATTCATTATTTTCATTATCATTAGCCTGTATCATAAATTTACTTTTGTTTATTTTAGTTAGATACGTTAGGTATATAATTTTAATCTCTTTTCAGGTACTTTGCAATGTTGAAGGATGTTCCGCACGGTTTCAAAGACAGAGTCATCTAAGGTCCCACATGCTCATAGAGCATGAATGTGGGAACTGTGGACAAACATTCTTAAACCTCCGTCAGCATCAACCTTGCAACGTCCAACGGCAAGTACAAGTAGGTGGAGCAGTTGAAGAAGGTCCTTTCCAACATGTTATAAGCGGTCATCATGATAGATTATCTGTATATCGAACAGGTCATGTACAAGGTACTACAGACTTGGCTATTCTTTTTGAAAATTTAAGAATTCCCAGCGGAAGACTTGTTACTGACATTTTAAATATTCAGCGCGGTTTATGGGTGGAGTTTATAACTCACGTTAAATTAGAAAGAGACGATGTAACTAAGGACGCATTCTTGAGGTCACCTGCAATGATTTTATTGCACCCCAATCTCTTTTCTAATATTTATAATACAGCCTTTCTTCAGCAGCATTCTGTTCTAGAACTATTTACAGAAGAAGGTAGCGGATGGAGGGTGAAGGAATTTCTATACTTCGAAATATCCTTTGCCTTTTATAATCCTATTAGAGGAGCCGGATATATTCCCACTCCGAAAGAGTTAGGTACAGTAGGGTTGCTAAATATACAGAATAAAGATAACTATTGTTTCCTATACTGCATCTATGCCCACCTGTTTCCTTTGAGTTTAAGTTTACGAGACAGAGAGAATCCTAAAAAATATCAAAGCATGATGCGTCATCCAAATTATAAAGTAGAAATTGGGGATCTTACCTTCCCTGTTATTATTCAAGATTTTTCAAAATTTGAATTAGCTAATAATGTCTCAATTAATGTCTACGGTCACAATAAAACGAAAGGAAAAAAAGATGCCACTAGTGGTAATGTAATTATATATCCTATATCTTTAACTAGACAGCGCAATGTGCCTAGAGATAGGCATATAAACCTTCTGCTTCTGGAATATGAAGATAAGTCGCATTATATTTTAATAACTAATCTTTCAGCGGCTATAGGCAACAATAAAAGTCGGTACGATCTATGCCGATTTTGTTTAAACAAATTCGTTATAACTGTGAGGGAAATTGATCCTGTGACCACAGATACGTTAAGATCTATCGTCGACACAAGATCATTAGAAAATCATGAAAGTATTTGTAGGACAGTTAATAAGCCACGAATTATTTTTCCTGAGGAAGGCTGCATTAAGTTTCAAGACTTAAAACAAACTTTAGCCGTGCCCTATATTTGCTTTGCCGACTTTGAGGCATTTTTGCGTCAGATCGATATTGACGGTAGCGACTGGCACGATCCGTCATCTTATGCTTACATAATTTGTAGCGAAGATAGGGTAGAAAAGCTCCACCTTTACGACGAAGAAAATCCTGTCATAGACTTTATCGAGAAACTGTTATTAGAAGCAGATGAGTACCTTAGATTGATTAAAGATTTCCAACCAATGGAATTGACCGATGAAGATCAATCAGATTTTAATAATTCTGATAAATGTAAATTTTGTAAAGAGTGTTATGTCAAAGATAAAAATGACAAAGTAAAGCACCATGCTCATGTCGACTGCATCTATTTAGGTCGGAGGTATAGGGCAGGACAGTATATTTGCACCTTGTGCAATAACTGTAATTTGCAAATTAAATTCAAAAAGGAATTGTATTGCCTATTTCACAATGGGCAAAGATATGACTTAAAGATGATCGTTAACGCTCTTACTCCTAAATATAAAGATAGGGTAGAAATCTTGGCAAAAACAAAGGAGGAGTTTATTAGCATCACCATTGACGGGAAATTAAGAATTACAGATTCTATTCAGCATCTTCGAGGTGGATTGGCTGAACTAGTTGAGAGTCTGGCGAAAGTATCACTTGATAAATTTCGTTGCACAAAATCAGTCTTTGCTAGGTTTGAACATATTTTACATAAGTTAGTAAGAAAGCAGCCCTTTCCATACAAATATTGCACAGAATCTAAGGTATGGGAAGATACATCTCTCCCTCCGAAAGAAGCTTTCTATAACGATCTACGGGATGAAGCAATAACCGATGAGGAATATTGTCATGCACAAGAGATATGGAATGAGTTAGGGTGTAAAACATTTAAGGACTATTGCCGAGCTTATCTTACTTTAGATGTTACACTCCTTGCTGATGTATACTTAGACTATAGAAGAAGTTGCATGGAAGAACTAATAATAGATCCCACCTATTCAATCACTTCTAGTGGCTACTCTTTTCAGGCGTTTTTATATTTATCTGAAGTTAAGATAGACTATATAAAAGATATGGACATTTATCTAATGTTGAAAAGGGGGCTAAAAGGCGGAGTTACTCAGGCCGCAACTCGGTTTGTAAAAACTAACTTACCAGAGTTGGAGGGTTATGATGAGAGTAAACCAAAATCGGAAATTATGTTTACAGATTGTAACGCAATGTATCCTAGTGCTATGATGAAGCCTATGCCTATTTCCGGATTTAGAATGTTAAATATAGAGGAACTAGACTCATTTGATGTACTGAAAATAGATGATTCTCTGGGTAAAGGATATATTATAGAATGCGATGTTGACTATCCAGATGTCCTGCACACGGCTCATGCAATGTTTCCAATGATGCCTGAGAAATATAAAGTAGGATTTCACGAGTTATCCAATTATCAGGTTGGTTTACTGAAGTCTGTTAGACAGCTTAATACTGTTGCTGCTGAGAGACTCCTGCTTACTCTTTTTGACAAGAAAAATTATATTTGCTATCACAAGCTACTACGGTTTTATGTATCAAAAGGTGTAGTGATTAGAAAATACCACAGGGTGTTTGAATTTAATGAATCTGCTTACATGGCCGACTATGTAGTGAAAATTAGTGAGTTAAGGAAAAACGCACCTAGTGAAATTCTTGCACTGTATTATAAAATAATTTTGAACTCCATTTATGGATATTGTTTGAGAGATAAAGCAAATGACATTGAATGTGAGATCTGTTTTGACGGAGAAACATGCGAGAGGTATTTAGCAAGACACAATTACCATAGTAGTCTAGTAATCCACGAAGACTTAAGCGTATTTCAATTTAAACCCAATTCAGTAAAATTCACACAGCCATATACTACTGGATTCTGTATTACAGAACTAGCTCGATTAGAGTTATATTCTTTCTACTATGATGTTTTGTCCCCTCATTTTAATAACCGGCTAGCTATTTGTATGATGGATACTGATAGCATAATGGTGAATATTGAGTTGAAGGATAAAAGCTTAACTGACGAGTTAGAGGAAATACAGGAACACTTTGATTTTAGTAACTTGAGTAACAACAGTCCTCATTTTAGGTTAAGTTCAAAAGTAAATGAGGGTAAGCCAGGAAAATGGAAGTTAGAGAAACAGGGGAGAAGAATAAGAGAAGCCTGTGCATTGAAGGTTAAACAGTATAGTGTTCTATTAGATGATGGAAGCGAAGTAATGAAGGGAAAGGGTGTTCCAAGGCCATCTCTTAAGCGTTTGAAACATCGAGAATATAAAGAAGTTTTAAAAGGTGGTCCGGTTATTAGATCTTCGGCTAAGCATATCGTCAGCAAGAAGCTGAAACTTTTTACCGTTAAAGTAGACAAGTTGAGCGTTCATGCATTCACAGCATCGAGATATATTCTTGAAGATGGAATAAATACTTTACCGTTCGGTCATAAAGATATAAGAAATTCTACGTGCACATATTTAGATAGGATTTTATAAAATAGATTGACCATGAATGTTTTCCTTGAAGAGGTGTAAATATAAAAAGTTAAATGCATTCTTGTGTGGTACTCGAATGCATTTAATGAATAAGAATTAGCAATTAAATGTATAGAGCCAAGACCTAGGCACTCTTGTGAGTTGACTGGGCAAATGTAAAAATGTTTGTAAATAGCTTTAGAAAAATGAAATAAAAAAATCAATCCGACCTTGTAATATAACAACTCTGCGTTCTCCCTAAATCGTTTATTACTACTACTTATACTTCATATATATTATCGTATCATATAAAATTATACTTCATATATATTACCTTATCATCTAAAATTATCCTTCATATATATTACCATATCATCTAAAATTATACTTCATTTATATTACCATATCATCGACGGGCCATTTAAGTCTTGCTAGAAATCTGTTAATTTACAAGTGTTCATAAACAGTATTTTTGATCCATAGTTTCCTTTGTTGCATTATTCATTTGCATCTTTTTAGCTATAATGTTACATCCTTAATATTACTTCATGTTTGCTTCATGAGTATTTCACGGTTCCAGCATGACGTCATTCTATAATAATTATCAGTAATATTTAACACTGTAAATAAGAAACAGTAAGAAGCCTAATTTAGGTAAAAAATTCATTAAAGCATCAATATATGCACATACGAAATAACTTGAGGAAATAAAACACGAAACATCAAAATAAAGACGAAAACTTGATAGACAGATAAATAAAAATAAAGAGATGCCTACGGAAGAGTTCAAGTATTGTAGAGAGGGTAAGGTAGATTTAGTATGTTACTCCCTCCATGCGCCCCTCTCAGAGGACAGGAAAACACTGGAAAATTCCCTGTAGATGTTTGTATCACGAGGAAAGAAGCATAGTAAGGATTTCGTTTAGTAGTTGCTAAGTAATCGAAGGCAATGGGCAAGTCATTTTTGTGTCGTGAATGCGGGCAATCGTTTTCCCAAATATGCAACTTAAAGCGGCATTATAAAAGCAAACACCCTAACGTAGAATATTTTAGAGGTGACGTCATTAAGCAAAAATTAAAACCACAACTAAAACTCACTAACAACATTTTAGAAAGGAATCCAACCAATCAGCAAAACATCAATAAAGGTTTGTACTTTTTTATTAATAATATTTATCTAAAACCTACCTACTTACTTTGTTATCTATTTTATTATTTATCCATTTTATTATTTATCTATTTTATTATTTATCTATTCTATTATTGCTCTATATATCCTGTGTCCTCATTTTAGAACTAATATATTTCTGGTGTCCTTACTGCGATTGGAAAGGTAAAACAGTGCCAAATTTAAAACACCATTTGATGGAACACTTCCAACCTTATCAATGCTGCTTTTGTACATTTGTCTCCAATGCCTGGAAGAAATATGCAGAGCATTTATATTGCGAGCATAAATATTACAATTGCGGAAGTTGTGAGTTCACTGCCAATAACCGTCAAGAGATAAATCAACACTTTCTAAATACGCAGTAATTGATTTAAATAAACAATTACAACTTTACTAACACCACAGATTATTATTAATCAAGGCAAAAGCTAATTGCATAATTTATACAGTGATGATGCTATTAGAGAATTACATGAGTGTACCGATCCGAACTGTAATGAAACATATTCGACAGAATGGCGTTTGAGAATACATCAAATAATCTATCACAGTAACATATTAGGGGCCGCAGGACCAACAGCCAAATGGATACTTATACGAAAGCAGGGTAAAGATTTCATTTGCATTGGGAGTTTGTTTATATGTTTGCATCGATATAAGCTCCTTATACTGTACTGTAGGAACATTTTACTGTTGCCCATACTGTAAATACAGCGCGAGCATAACGAAAGACTTGAAAAATCATCTTATGCTTCATGCTAGACCATTCATCTGCCCTAATTGTCCAAGGAGATTTAGCAAATATGACATCCTGGCTCTCCACGTCGAACTTTATCATAAACAACATATTTGTCACAAGTGTATTTCCTTCATCGGCAGCGAAGACGAAGTTCAAAGTCACAAGTTGAAAGAACAGTAAGTCCAGTGATGTTCATTACCAATTTATTAATGATGTTTCAATTTCAATAATAATAATTTGACATTTTATAGCCAAAACGATTTACAGATTTCTTGCGCGGTATGCACAGCAACATTTGAACACCAATGGGAGTTGAGTATACATGAAACAATCGATCATGAACTGATGTCTCGATCAATTTCCAATAGTTTGGAACCTGCAAGGCGGATTAGAAAACGTATGATATTAAAAGACAAATAAAGTTTCTGGTTGTACAATTACTTAAATGTCTTCATCGCTAAGCCTTATTTAATAAACTATATTTAGAAGCAAAGTCCTATGACTGTTCATTCTGCGATTGGAAAGGAAAAGCAAACAACATCAGAAATCATTTAATGAGGCACGTAAGAGCCTACACCTGCAGCTGTTGTAACTATAAGTCTGATTACCAATTAAGGCTTATCCAGCATGCAAAAAGAGTTCATGGGAAAACCCTATGTAAAACCTGTAACGGCCTTTTTAATAATAAGAACAATCTTAATGATCACATTAAGGAGACGCAGTAAGTATCTTTGGAAAAGTATATCCCTAATTACATAAACTTTCAAACTATCGATAAACTTAAACCTCCAGTACGTAAACTGTATTTTTCTATTTAGTAACAACCCATCACTACCGGCACCATACTACTGCCTAAGCTGCTCTGCCACCTTCAATGCTCGACCACAATTTGAACTTCACAACATATTACGGCACTCTGATCTATTATTTCAGTGCGAGGGTTGCGATTTTTGCACAACAAGCCCGTCGATTTTAGAGACGCATAAGAAAAGAGGCTGTTGATTTGTTCTTTCACTCAACACATACATGACTTAACTCTTATAATATAACGTATATATATATATATATAGCAACATAAATTACTGTACTATAAGTTACTGTAACATAATATCATTTCTTACTCATATTAATAATTCCTATTTAATGTAATGAAACCGTAGAATTTATTGAAATTTTAGAATGCCGATGTTTGAAGGTAATAATATTGTACTTGTAAATTTTAATACTTTGTCTTTTCATTTATTGTATCGTGCATTTATTCTAACCATCTTATTTAGTCAGCAGGCATTTATTTTATTCAT
>JABASH010006094.1:0-11103 GCA_019776445.1 Tomocerus maximus
TTAATCGGTTGTGCGAAAGCCGTAAAGCAGCCGAAACAAGCAGAAGACACAATCCCATTGAACACGACGCCAATGGGAATAAAAGAGACGTGTAGTTCATTCTGATTAGAAAGATGTGACTGCCGTGTCTGTGTATAATTTTAGTCTTGCGATGCTAACATGTATCGTTATATCGTTGGATTGTTATAGCTTATCACTCGATTATTTTCTAAATAAGTTTATCGATTTTTTGTGCACATGCACCATAACATCTGTATGCATACAGCTAAATGTATGAAGCTGTAGGTTATCTTTGATTTTCGCGTCTGAACTTGACTGTCAGCTTTTGAACCTAAGGAACTGGATGTCAATGTCACTGTCATAGAATTTATTATGTCTTCCAACAGGAGATCAAACATTAATAATGCTTGCTTTATGTTTACTTTGAGTTTAATTCATTCAATAATTCAAAAAGTTAAAAGTAACCTTCATCTCAATGGAATTCGAAAATGACAACTTCAAACCACAGTGTAAATATTGATACACAAATGGCCGTTAGCACAAATAATTAAAACTTAAGCCAACCTATGTCATTAGTCATTACAACACTGTCACATTTACCTTTCAAAACAGTTATTAGCAGGACTTGGACATTTATTTATTACATATTAAAAAATATTTTCTCTTTCTATAAGTCAAAGCCAAAATATATTCAATTGTGTCTAGCTCAGCAATTTTTTCTAACTGTCTTGGGGTGCTGATGAGTATCGACAGAGTGAAAGTGAGAAATTTATCGACAATCAAAGATGAAGTAGATTGGAGGGGGACGATGTGTGATATTTTTATGTATTTTGAAGTATTATACGCGTATGTGATTTAACAGATACTATGTGGACCGCAATAAACTTATATTATAGGATGCCACTGGAATCTTGGATGATATAAACTTTGTGACATCGAGTCTATGTTCATTTTACGAGCGAACATAAGATTTCTGCAGATGTAATTCAATGAAATCTGTAAAAAATGAAATGTAAAAAAGACAAATCAGCAAATGCTTACACTTGAGGGAAATCAATGGTCCTGTCAAATAACGTTGACTTAAGTTATTTATATAGGTTGAGATTAAACTTTACAATAATCTGACATCAATCAATCGGAATTAGAGAAAGTAGAAATTTATTGTTCCTTTTATTGTTTCGCGAAAGGTCTGCATAGATTGCTATCAGGAAAAGATAGAAGTAAATATAAAAAAGGTGAAACATGGTACAATACGGATAGTTTGCTTTATCAATGAACATCTTTTCCTTGGCTGAACCAATATTTGCAATTCGCTATTTTATGTTGTTTTTGAGTCTATTGATAGTTACACCTGGAGCAAGGCAAGGATCGAAATTTAATTAAAACAGGCGGTTGTTTTTATTTTAATAATGTGGATATTTTTGTTCAGATGCAAGCACATATTTCATTTAGTATGGAGCTGAATAGGCGCATTTAAGTAGGCTATCTAGTTGCTGCATGCTTCTGAAAGAGCTGTAGGAATAGGCATATCAGTTGAAAAGAGGGGAATGGAAGACATTGCTATTTAGAACACGATCCATTTAGAGTGTATGTGGAGGTAGAAGTAAATGAAAAGTGAACAGTACCTGAACTGTGACCCTAAAATTGAGTGACACTGACAATGAAATAAAACCGACTTTAATGAAAAAGAATTTTATTATAGTACCCAGAGAGAAAATCGAAATGAATTTTTCCAACCATGGCATCGTCTTTGAGTTGCCCAAAGGAGTCTACGGAGAGAATATCTACTTTCGTCGTAATAATTTCCTGTCTGTGAATTGAATGAGTGGGAAGGGAACTGGGAACTCGGGTTTTGACTGAAGTGACTGTGACTGACTATAGCGAAGCTCTTGAAGTTGCATACTTTGATAACTATTTGTAGCGTAAGGTCGCGGTAGGTTTGCTAAATATATTAATACCGAGTTGTTGGAAGTCTTCAGGAGGGTTCGTAAACATGGATTCGAGCAGAGAAAACTGAGAAAGAAAGCATATTGCCATTTGGCTAAAGTTCCTCGTATTTACCGATTTGCGCTTTTAGGGAAGTGAGTTTCCGTCTATAGGGCAGTGCAAGTATGCAAAGCATAAGTGAGTCTCTATGCAGATAAGGAGACAACCTGAGGGCACTAGAAGATGTGATGTAGTGTTATGTAATGTGATGAGATATTTTATTAAATGAAGGATTTTCTCTTTCCATTTCAATCTCAATCTCTGTCTGACATGGCCTGAATCCCAATTCTGTGCTCAGCCACTTTTTCTACTTAGACATCCCCAATGCTTTATAGAATTCAACTACAACGCAATTCAACTTTATATACAATTTTCACTATCAGCCAAAGTAACTGATGTGAGTGAGCATAATTTGACTTTTTTCTGCTGCTTCGTTTAGCTTCTTTCCTAGTGTCATCCTTAGGGCAGGACTCAGATTTATGACATTTGTGTAATGCACCACTTCCACAAAAATTCAACACCCCTATTTCCCTATTTACATACATTATTGTGTGTACTCCTGAAATTGATTCCCAAGCCTTATCCTCAAATAGGTAATCAAATAAAGGACACGTATGCTATTAAATGGATGGTACATAATGTCATAATGTCAAACCAATAAAAAATTTACTCCGACCTGGTTTTTATTGTAGGTAGGTATATATGTCATAATTTACGATAGTAATATAGAATAATTATCCCAAAGGCCTATAAATTACATTTAAATTTTATAATCGACGCATATACAATGTAAAATAATTCTTGTTATTTCAATGCTTGTTTTTCTGTATTTCAGAATCCTGCTCAAATGGCAACACATGGTTCCGGATTTTGTCCTCGATTCCGTAATCCGACTGAGCCACTTTTATTAGCCAATAATGTGCCCAAAAAGATCCGTTTGGAAGTGGAAAATCTTCCCCGTCAGGTGAGCTGCGTTTGATGTTTTATCTTTTACTATATTTTATTTATACTGACTAAATTATTAATAAGTTTGCTTGCAATAAAGTGATATCTATCATTCACGACGACGACGATGTAGGCTAAGTATAAGCCAATAGAGGATTTTATTCGAGGATTTCAGAAGAGCTACTCACTTTCTCCATTCCGTATGCCCAAAGCTAATTTAGATTTCTGTCAACAATATGCCACTGGTACTCAACATTAGGATTTTAGGAAATCCACACTTTATCTGTCAAAATTGAAAGTTAAACCCATTTCAATCGTATTCTTTGAATTGTATATCTGCGAGTAGGTCTCTCATCAACCTTATCATAATGGATCATCAGTAAATTCCTACGACTGAAGTGTATTAGTCTACTTACCTATAGAAGTGCCTCCAATAATGTGGCAAATGTAGGAAGTTTAAGGGAAAGTCTATTGTGTAGCATTTGATGCAGTCATTCTTCCGAGCTCTCTAGAGAAATGCAGCAAGTTTTCTCTCCCTTCTTCTCCTCTTACATTAATCGGTGTTTCCCACTCTATCTTTTCTTGTTTTTTTCTGTCTGACAAGTCGTCATTCAAAAATTGTCAGAAAAAGTACTTTTGTTTTTGCTTGACTGGGTAAATTCTAAGGAACTTAGGAGTTGTAACGGGGGAATTCGGTGCACGGCTTTGCAAAACCTTTCATAAAGGAGGAAATCTTACGTTGACCAATCCAGAAGTGGCCAACTGGTGCCTTCTAAATCTTTTGATTCTTCTTCACATTTCTCCTCAATATAGCTTGTGGGAATTTTATTTTCTCCCCTTAGTACGTTATTTCCCACACAAACCCACCTATGACAGTCTGGAAAGTAAATAATATCGTGAAAGATAGCAAACATGATTGACATCAGTTTAAACTATTTTCACTTAAATTTTATATAAATTTTCTATTCTAGGCTAATCATGCTGACGTCCATTGTATTATCCACATTGAAGATTCCAGCGTCAGAGTTACAGCTAGAGTAGATGCTGGCAGATTCGTTGTCTGTGAAGAAACTACGGTAAGAATGAATTTATGAATTTCTTTAGTAATATGCCATCTTCAATTTCATGATGTGCAGTTTATTTAATTATTCTAGCTTTATATTTAATTGCCGAGTGCAGAGAGAAATTGAGATAGGAAAACGTACATAGTGCCTAATTATTAATAATGAGAGCCAATCAAATCCTAACAATTAAATGTTAGTATCTTTTATTACGTGTAGACCAAATGGAAATGTAAGGAATAAAGTCAGAATTGCGATATGTGAAGTAGTAGGCTCAAGACAAGAAGGTTTATCGACGGAGATGTAATAATTTAGTATAACATTCAAGTGCGTAGTTTAATAGAAATAGTTAGGAAGCCAGATTAGGGCTATGTGTGGATAAAACAGCAGTTTCCGTCAGTGCGACTGGTGCTGATAGTAAAATGGTGAGTTGTGAAGTAGTAAAGAGTGACATTCGCATTGCATCCGGTGTCACACTCTCGTCTCGACAATTAGCTGTCGTAAACTGACAAAGATTTTTACTATTCACTTATTTCAGCAGACTAGGTTGCTACACGAGTCTGGAGCGACAGTAGGCATCTGAGAAAGGCTCCATTAAATAGGATATGCCAAAGTGCTCTACTAAATTAGAGCCGTGAGTGAGTCGGATATTTTATTATATGGAGTGAAACAACTATTTTGTGTAATGTAAAGTGGATTTGAGGTTGCAAGTCACTCAAGGCACAGGAATAAAAGTATTTTATACGACTTTTTACAAAAGTAGAAATACTTGTTGTGAGCCTTTACCTATGTCGTCGCAGCATAACACTTAATAGACTCCCTACGCTAGGCCAGAAGAAGGCTAGAAACCCGGAGTGGAAACTAAATAGCTATGAACTAAAACTAATCTGGCTCCGTACGTACGTGCACATGCCATTTTATTTCATCTCGGTGCACTTCGGCCATATTATATTTATAGGCATTGCATATTATGGTCAGCGCAGTTGGAATACAGTCGATGTGAGTTATATCTAGAGGAAAAGATACTATGTTATTGATTTCTATGCTAGGTATTGCCGTAGCCAGGAGAATTAGGTATCTGAGAGAGATATTGATGGAGACTATAGGTACTAGCCACCTAATTGAAATAATGTGATGATTTATTTGCTGTTTGCAGCTGTCGTACAAGTCTCCAGTCGGAGAATACGAAGGTAGCGTAACGGTCATGTGGAAACAAAATCATCATTTGGACACGATGAACTTTACTTTATATAAATGTGAGATTTTGGGGTCACATCGCGGCCATCCTGACTGTTCACTTTGCGTCACGCCCAGCAATGCCAAATACAGATGCACATGGTGTGGAGAACAGTGCACTTTCCGCGAATCTTGTCTCAAATCTCCCGTCTCCAAATGTCCTAAGCCCAGAATTGATGTGGTAATCCTATTATTCTTACTTTTTATCTCATATTATTCATTATGTCGACTTCATTCATCCTCACGTGTCACGCATACATATCTAAAACGACATTCGCATCTACAATACTTACAGCTCCACATTGCAATCCGCTATATATCATTTACATGGTGTTTACTAACACTGGATTGGAAATATTAATTTGCAGATAATGTTATACGTAATGGTGTCGCAGCGAGGAACAAAACATTTACGTGGTGCATTTATTTTCTGCTTATACTTACTACACACATTGCGTCTCTTTCAGTCAGTATATACAAAATTATTGATTACTGCTGGCGTGTTTTATTACATTCGAAAGCATATTATCTTAGATGTATCCACATAGTGACAATGTAGTGCACAGGATGTAATATATTTATATACAGTCATTTGTGCATGATGGATCTAGCATCGTGCATTTCATATTGTATCTCCTAGACTCATCTCTACTTCTCTTGGAGAAAATTCTGTTGTCAACGAAGCTGGGTCTCGAAAGCGGGAAGATACGCCTCTCCATTAACAATTCTCTCGGTTCACCCACCGGCTCTGTTTTCCTTTGAGTTAATAATCTTAATTAATAGGTGCTCCCCAGAGTATGTACATTCCATTGCGGAAGTTTAAGTCGATTACTGTTAATTCAGGGAAATTCAGTTAGTTGTATCACATTTCTCTGCTCTTTTGCGTTTCATTCACGTTTCATGGATTTCCATGGGTTGTCTTGAGTCATTGTTGAGGTACCTAAATAGCCGTCTTTCTCCGTCTCATCTCATCACGGCCACTAAAGACATAAATACTACGAAATACATGTAATAGTTGTCTACGTAATAAGTACTCCTCGATCCAAATAGGATAGGGTCTTGTATGGATATATATGTATCTATAAATATGTGTGCAGAGTAAGGAAAAAGTGAATCTAGTTGGAGATGATCTGTTTGTTTGTGGCGGAAGTGAGGAGAGTGAAGGGAGCCGGAAGAACAATAATATTGTACAGTTGCTTTGTTAAGGAAATTGGGATTTTTAATTAAGAAACGAAGATATCTTTGTGTTATCGGGAAGTGGTTTTTGTTTGACTTCCTCTCCATTCATTTCTCCCAATGAGCCATGTCTTTGTGAGTTTGATGGCTATCTCGTATTTTTCTAGGAGGGAAGATGTGCTAACAATAAGTAAGCAAGTGCACGGGGATAATGAGTAGATGAATGCTTTTCCTTCTCCGTCTCCCTCTTTCTTTGACACTATTCAGGATGAGTGGCTAGGGCTGTTGTGGTCGTGTGCACTCGTACTTAGTTATATCAGTCAGAGATCCTACACGGCACATTTTGTGGAAGAATTCCTCCGAATTGTAGATTTGGATCCGATGACCCGAAAGTAAAAGAAAGTGGAGAGAGGCGGGAAGGAAACAATGGAATGGTGTTGATTGATAAGTCAATTATTATTATTGATATGGGATATTAGATTAGACGAGTGCAGAGCTTTGTACTTGGACCGTTTGAACTGTCTATATAACAGAACTGGAAATAAGCAAGTACCAATCAATTGGTGTCTGTACTTCCCGGATCTAAAGGCTCCACGATTTCCAACAATAATGGGGGAGAAATAAAAGAATTCTTTCTCTTTACGACTGAGACTGAAGTGAAACAAGTGCGTCGAGTGAACAGGAGTCCCAGATTTCTTTTCTCCGTTAATAAACATCGGGCACTTTGTGTGTAACCCAATGCTAGCTACTCTACTAACACAGACTACGTGGGCTGGTTTTTCTGCTACTCTGCTCATCCATCTCAGTGACGACTATTTTCACGGAAAACAGATAAATGAATGCATGGTATTGACACGAGGATTAGATTCATGTGATGCACACCCATACAGTAGTGAGGAGTAGTAAATAGTCATTTGTCTATGTAGGTATTCTGTAGTGACTTAACGGGAAACCGGGTTCTTTAAAAAGGAGTACCTATTTAAGTGGTTTGGTTTCGTGGGTGGGAGAAACTTATTGGTGCGTGTGCCAAAATAATATATAACGAAACCGTAGGCTAATAATGTGAGTATACATGCCTATTGTTGAGTGTGAGTCTGGTAATGTAGGGTTTCGTTGGCTGCATTGAATTATATCGGTTGTGATAAGTATGCCGGGTGATTTGATAGTGAAAATTGAGTGTCTGGTCTGAGTTGAGTTGACTGGGGCTGGTTTCGTTGGTTGTTCTCTCTGGCCGAATGAGAGTCTCTTCTCATTTCATTCTTCTCATTACGCCTTCGCCCTTATTTATTACTGAAGTTGACAGGTTTCCCCCAATCTTGCCAACCAGCCACCGACACCATACCACACCACAGCACGAAAGCATGTCAACTTTTCCCAACACCAAACACACCAACACACACTAATTCAACTAAGGTACGCTACTAAGTAACTAACTACCCGGGTGATAGAGTGTCTGCCCGACTTTTACGCACTCCGCCTCCATTGTTACCACTGCTCTTTTACTCCTCTTGTTTCTCTTTCTATTCCAGACATCTCCAAGTCTTAATTTCCATAAGACGAAATCCAGCGATTCTCCTGCCACTACCTGCAGAGTTTTTCTGCGGCCAGACGTTTTAATTTAAAGTAACGATCAGAGTCACCATCAGCCCACTGAATATGTTGCTATGATGTAATGTATTTACTTATGCATGCCCCTGTAGAATTAAGCACATTAGTGAGCGCCTGTCTACAACTTGAGTCAACCGACTCCATGGAATCGGAAAAGCATTTTATTATCCCAGCATTAGTGCAAGGGCTATTGTGGCCCATGTGCTTTCCCCATGTCTTGAGAGTTACTTCTTATAGGTATGTTAAGTGTGCAGTTACCTGGGGTCGCTCGGAGTTACAATATCACTAATGGTTAGGGGCCAACTTTCCAGGTCTTGTTCTGTCGATTCCCCCGTGACTCGCTCTGAATTTATATTTCACTATTCATTTCGGGTGAAATCTAAGTTAGTACTTGTGTAGGTGTTGTTCGTAATAATGGATAGCACAGTAATAATGTTATTAGCAAGGCGGAACATTCCCTGATTGCATGTTTTCCCGTTAAATCCATTCAACGGTTTCCATTTACAATGCTTCCTGTTGGCATAAGTACATGTTATGTACTATTGTAGTAGTGCAGGAGCACCAAAAAAATTAACAAGGTTGTCTAATTAGATGTGAGGGAACGGTGCGTAATGAATGAGTTCCAGACTCCAAGAAACTACTCTCTGGCCCAATAAACTAAAGTTAGCCAATAAACTTACGTGCTCAGCCATACTTACATCCATTTCTTCACTCCCTGTTCACCACCTATTTTATTACTTTCAATTTTGCTTAGATAACCTGTGAGTCGTTGTGGCTCTTGCTCCCACTAACTAACCATACAAAATCCAATCATTGCCTACTTGGATGCCACCTTCTATGCTCTTGGCTTTTATATATACTACTTATACTCTATTTTGGCGGAACAACTTGCCAAACTTTTTTAAAATATTATTAGCCGGACATGTTCAGAATTTATTTAGGCATGCAGAGCTATTGCATTAATAAAAGTAAACCTAAAATCCCGAAAGGAAAACAGCTCCAGGCCCTCTTACTTTATGGCTCGCCAAGTTAAAGTGTCTTCCAATATCTGGTTGTTTTCGAAATACAATATATTTTATAATTTTGGTTAAACGGTCAATTTATATTAGGAATAATTACGGAATCTCAAAGAATAAAAACACTACCAACATTAGTAGTGCCAAGTAGTTTTCAAAGATTTTAAAATTATCCTAGTTTTGACCAATACATGGAGTAGACGTATTGCATGAGGAATTGCATCTAAGTAGATGTATTCCCTAATGAATGCAGTGAAAGAGAGAGCAGCAGATAATATTTTGTGGGGTTTTAGTGTGTTTTATGGGCATCGTGGTCGTGGTTAACAGAAAGTGTGTTTTAAGAAAGGATCATTCTATCTGACTGATGGGGAAGCGTGATTGCTTCATAATGTAGTTTTCCACGAATGTAAATATTAGATGGACTATATCTGTAATGAGCATGTGAAAAGTAGGAGCTAACAGAAGTAGGCAGAGGATGAAAAATATGAGTCACTAATAAAGGTTAAGTAGTGCTTATAGCTGTTTGGGAAATAACTGTGTAGCAAGGGAAAGGAGAGAAAGCGGAATAGCAAGTTGAAGGTATGTCTTTAATGCCGATAAGTTGAGTTGAGCATAGTCCGCAGGAGAAGAAAAAGAATGTCCGTTCACTGCCACCGGAGATAGGGAGATGCTCATCCCTCATCTTGAACTCATTCTCACTGGAATCTGTTGCCTGGCTAAGCGCACTCTCATCATCATCATCACACAGCATCCTGCAATGCAAACTCTTCCTTAGACTCTTTCCTTATTCTTTCTCTATGACTAATACTCTATGCTGAACTACAATGTATCCTCCAGTTCTAAATGAGTGTATTGTTTAGCCACACCTATTCTCTCTTTGTATCTACATCACTCTTCTGTGGTACAACAAAGTGAAACTTGAACCAACACCCTTATCTAATATCTAATGGCAGGATAAAGTAAATCCACAGAATATCCTGCACCACAAGAAATGCATGCATCAGAATATCTCCAAGGTCAATTATTCAAATTGTGTTTGACTTGAAATTATAATTTGAAAGTTTAACCCTTATTTACCGGCGTGTGTATTCTGTGTATAAAATAAATAAATTTTTAGAATATGCGAAGTCAACTTGGTGACCTGGGCTTGCCTATCATTTTCTAGCATATATGCTGCGTAAATCATGGCCAATAAATCATCTAAGCTATGCTTAAATGGGGTTTGAATGAAGGAGAAATAATATTTTGTCAGTACTACAGTACCAACCATTATTAATTATTTAAAATGCGCTATGTAAACACGTTAACTGAAATTTCCAGATAAAGCCGCTGAGCGGACCAATGGAAGGAGGTACTTTGGTGACAATCGAAGGCTCGGACTTGGGTCTGAAGGAAGAAGACGTCAGAGGGAAGATTCACATAGGACACGTGCCCTGTGATTTGGTGGATTATCAGGTTTGTGGCTTTCTCTCGTCTCTGTAATTATTCCTACAAAGTATACTTGTCTATCTGTCATCCCCTGACTGATGTCTTTCATTGTAAAGTCGTCGAGTAGCAGTCAGCTACCCGGATATTAGTATAAGACTCATATTTCAATTCAAACGGCGACAGTTCCCATTGCAATAAAATATCCACGTTATGACGTCTGTGTATCCTATAAAAGCCTTTTTTCTCATCTCCGGTTCAAGTCCATTTCATATTGCTAATTTGAAACATCGGAATCCTAACGGAAATGAGAACAAGTTGGTGACATTGGCTGGGAAGTGGAAACGTGAGAAGCTGCACTTGTAGATTTTGTCGGCGGGCGACTGACGATGAGCATTTACGTTCCTGTATACACGAACTCATAGACTATATAAATACAGCGGATCTCAAATGGAGTCCGAGAGCCAAAGTCACAAGTGAAACTAAATTCAAAGGCATTGACTGTGTGACACTTTAAGGGCAGTTTCATTGTTAATTTCTTTTGTCCAAAATTACTTCCTAAAATGTTGTCTTAAAATTGAATACATCCCACCACCACCCGAGTTAGAAAACCCCCCCTATTCGAAAACCACCCCGCTAGACAACCACCC
>JABASH010006095.1:0-11103 GCA_019776445.1 Tomocerus maximus
TTTCATAAGATTTTTAAAGCAACGAATATTGAGTTTGAAGATTTAGATTTTGAGTAGGGAAATACAGGTAAAAAAAGGATTTCGCTCTTTCGTTCATCTTTGCAAATACAAATTCAAAACGGGGTCCTTATGCTCGTTATTCTTTCCTCTTTTTTATGGCATTTAACAACCGAACATTTAATATTTTTAATACAGGCAGGAGCAGGATGTTTACTTACATACTCAGCTTTCAGGTAAAAAAGCTCGGCATTCGGTTGTTGCCTTGCCTAATCAGCGCTTCAATAAAACCGAGCATACCAATTAGAGTTGAAAAGTACATTTTCCCAAAATCCCGGCCTCATTTGTCTGTGATTTTACATGTAAACTTTATGGCAAGGATGGGAACAAGTGCAATTTTACTACGGGCTATGAAAAACTAACTAGTGACTACTAAGCTTTATCTTGACTTCTGGACTGGTTCCTCGAAATACATGTTCCGGAGACTTCCTTACCGACTAGAAACGAGAACCACAAGCAATGCAATATTGAGGCCACGACCCATTCCTCGACCACGAGCAATAGATTCTTCATAATATGCTGGTTGGGATTTCCTATTTCCCATCATATTTTTGATGGGACGTCATTTAGCTTCAATTCAACACATCCTCGATGTACCCCCAAGTCCTTAAATTCGAATAAACTGTTACTCTGTATGCTTATTTATAATTTTTGTTCGTTAAATGTACAATCCGATTTTTAAGAAATAAAAAGTAACTATAAAGGAAGAAATTTTTGGACATTTTAAAAATATGATTTATCAAAGCAGCCACTGTTCGGGAAAAGAGTGGCTACTGGCTAGTCTTCAATACTGACGACGTGCCATATTCGCCATTCTATCCTAGATGATGTAGCTGGAATGTAATCAATAAGCTATTATGTAACTTTTATAATTCAGCCATGACTTATTAATATATATATATATATTAATATCATTTAATTGAATTTCACGAAAAACTGCTATGAGTGTGACTGAAAGAAATCTTGGGTGGATTTTGCCCGTATTGTATACTTGTGTGAATTTTCCGACGGTTGCTTTTTCGGAGAAGTACCCTTTTCCGGGGAAGGAGACGTTCAATGTTGTCGGAGAAGAAGGCCTTTTGTATTACCTATAATACAGGGATTATTTTTCAGTTTAGGTTCTTACTCAATTTCTTTATAATTGCGTAAAAACACAAACACACCACGTATTATTAAAATTATTTACTTTTCTTACTTAGATTTTATTTTCTGGGATAGGGCGGAATGGTGGAATATACCATTGGGTTGGGGTTTGCAACAAACGTTGATAGTCTATGGCCTTCCGTAAAACGGCAGTCCGCCGGATTCGAAACTTTGGGAACTGTTCGACGAGTCAAGATGTAAATGAGGCCACCCTGCTGCACTTCCACGCTTATACGCAAAAGCTGGACCAAATCCACAAGGGTTTTAACAAAATGCATACAGTTGCGACAGTTAAGGTTAGCCGTCACTGTTTGCCTCTTTAACGAATCTAACCTAATAAAAAATATACATGCTATTGGTTAGGCTAAACCTTAACTGTCGCACTGTCGCAACTGTATGCATTTTGTAATTCCCCAATCCACAACCTATACACAAAACAAAGATTTTAATATATGGACATAATATAAAATGTCAAAGTAAACAAAGTACAGTGCAACCAAAAATATTAGTCGCAGTTTATAATGTCAATTTCTCGAAATCGGCTATCAAAATCCAAATAATTTTTCACCTATGATACAATACAAATTTTGCGAAATCTATTTTTGGGTGAATAAACAATAGGTGGCTAGTATTTTGAAATATCACCAGATCTGAGGTCTGAGCGTCTGACCACCACCGGTTGGTATATATAAAGCGCTTGGAAACGCCTTGACGTCTTCTGCTGTGCTGGGGTTATGGGGTATCGCTATATTGTAATTGCAAATACATAACCTTGATTAAATTAATTATTTTCTTGCAAATTAAAGTCTAATAATAATTATTTTTTACCTGGCCGTGGATCCTGAAGATACGGAAACCACTATATAGTATTGTAGACGTATTGCATATTTCGTAACTTGGATTGGTCTATAGACACAGTGGTGGGTTACGTTGCGCCTAGCCTTCGAAAGATTTCATCTACATAATATGTAACTCAAGTCGTGTAAATACTAAGTAACACTTCAGTCTTCAGGGCATGACAATCACGTTTTAAATCAAGTGGGTCTGTTAGTAAGTTGTGTCGAGTCCAAGATCTTCCAGAACCAATGTCGGAACAAGAGCAGCTGGCTTTGAATGTCGTCGCTGATCCAGAAGTTTCAACATCGAATTGGACTGCAAACTCGAATTCTGCCCCAAGTACGGAAACAGGATCTTCGGAAGACAACGATATGGATATGGAATATGAATTCGATGATGAGGAAGACGCAGACGAGGATTTACATTTGGAATTCGAAGACGAGGCGACAAGTAAAGAGAAAGAAGGAATTGATAGTGAGCACATCGCAACTTTAGAACGACTAGAGGCCAATCAACGACAAGAATATCTCCAAGGCACTGTCACTGGCTCTGTCCAAGCTTCTGACCGACTAATGAAAGAGCTGCGGGATATTTACAGATCTGATACTTTCAAAAAAGGTAACTATAACTAACGTTGAATTAATTATTATTTACATAGATCTCGACAATAATTTAGCCCTACCGATCTTGGAGGAAGCGATTATCCTTTTCATGGCGAATCCTCTAGATTAAAATTTTCTCGAAACGTTGTGCTACTATTTGAATGAAACGGAAAAAAAATGTTTCTGTTTCTGTGGATCAAATAAAAAATTCTATTTCTGCCAAGTATCAAAGTTTTTATATTGATGTCCTACCTAATTCCTTCCACCTTACAAACTTTTTCGCGACCTTTTCTTAACTTTTTATGATCTCAAAAAGGAAAAGAAATTAATTGTTTTTTCAGGCATTTATAGTATTGAACTGATGAATGACAGTCTATACGAGTGGAACGTGAGCCTTAAGGGCGTGGATAAAGATTCTCCTTTATATGCCGATCTGATCACTCTTAAGGAACGTGAGGGCAAAGACTACATTCAACTGAATATGATGTTCCAAGTAATTTTTACACTCCCTTATCTATCTCCGTTGATATTTTGCATTTGTCTCACAATTTATGTCAACATTTCTTTGTCTAGGAAAATTATCCTTTTGAGCCTCCCTTTGTCAGAGTCGTTCACCCACCGATGACTGGAGGATTTATTCTACTTGGTGGAGCTATCTGTATGGAGTTGCTGACGAAACAAGGCTGGAGTTCAGCCTACAGTGTTGAGGCTGTGATCATGCAAATATCTGCCACTTTTGTCGAAGGCAAAGCTCGGATACAATTCGGCGCTAATAACGTTCCGTCTTCATCTGTACGTTTTTTTTATTATTTTTTTTCAATTTATTTTGGAAATCTTTCTGAAACAGCATCTTAATAATGCTATCTATGTTAAAACTTCAAAACATACAATATTTAAAGATTTATAATTTAATTTAGATAACAAACATTAACCAATAACGATTTATAATTTCATAAAATAAATCGCAACATAAAATTTAATAATTTTTATCCATATTTTTAAAGTATTTACTTTAATTTAATTTAATGCTTGAATTACCTTTTTCGAATTTTTTAGAAATAGAATATGACCCTCTGCTTGGTTTTTGTATTTCAATGGAATTTTATGTTACAGGGACAATACAGCCTGGCAAGCGCTCGAAAATCTTACAAATCTCTGGTCAAAATACACGAAGAAAATGGTTGGTTCACTCCTCCAAAGGCGGATGGTTAATTTGAAAAATAATCTAAATTTTGTTAATAGATGGTTTTCCTAAAATTAATTTCTATCATGTAAACAAAAATGAATTTCACAAAAAAACCATAAAATGGGCACATATATTAGTTCTATTTTTTCTTAACAATTTAAATTGTTAAATTAATTTAAATAAACAAAATAATTGTCAATCAAAACCTATTATATTATTTGCTGGTGACATTTTCATTATTAGTGACTACTTTTACCGACTTTATGAACCTGCGGGCAGATCCATATCTAAAAAAAATTTGGTGGCGAAGGAAAATTATGACGTTAGTGAGTTTTTGCATTATAATTTTCATTATCCATCCTCACTCATTGAGCAAAGTTTAGGTCTCGATGATTTTCAAAAAATACCCCCCGTGTAATGGTATAGGAAAAAACTCAATGTGACGTCACGCGAAGTCGAAAGTAGCGATCTGTCCGAACCTCCCCATTATAGCCCTTGGACTTTATGTACATTAATTTAATTTTGTGAAGGTAATTACTTTCAATCAAATTACATGCTTAAGAATATTGTTATCAAATTGTACACCTCAATATCTGTCAGAAAAGTGGCTTACATGACCACGAAAACTCTCATGGAGCCTTTCATGGAATTTCAAAATAAAATAGATGTACAAACTTACTAGTACGTGTATAAGCTCCCCAACTGTACAAACTAACTGTAACATATACAGAGTGTGATAAGTTCTAAATAGAACGGTTTTCGACGCGCAGAAGTTTTAAAATGCTTCAATAATTGTATTAATTATTTTCTTGTCTTATTTTAAACTTTTTTAACCATTACTGCCGACTTGGTCGGTTCCCCTTTGCTGATAGCGTCTCAAACCAAAGCAAATTGAGTCCTTACTCATTTGGGATGAAATTTCACACATACTTAACTTTAAATGTGGTTTCCGGTTCCACGTTGACTTTAATTATTATTTCTATGAATTGATGGCACCTCGTTTGAAACAAAATTTTACGATAGCTTCCACGTCCGGGCTAGTAAGTTTTGTCATTTTGATCCCAGAGTTTTGAGTATGGAAATACTTAAATAGTGGTAAGTGGTAGTGTGCATTGTGCATGTAAAATTGTAATTGCACTCCCTTCCAAATTCATATTATCAAAGTTAGAAATCCTTCCATAAAGACCTTATCGCCCCGATAATTGGGACATTTTGAGATCCATATGGGAGCGGTCGGTTTAAAACATTGTCACTATTCTAATTATATAATCCGAAATTTCGAACATTTCAGGATTACCATGAAGAAATTTGACGAAGTCGAGGCTAAGAAATTCGTATCGGGCGTTGATGCAGTTATTTTTGATTGCGATGGTAAGTTCAGTTTTGGTATAATATGCAGAATATATCTATGATTTTTTCATAAATAATTTTAAGCAAAAGTACGACTTTTTTAGAGGTGAGGTATGAATGTAATCAAAGACAATAAGACCGGTTTTTAAATCTATAGACATTTACGCCTTAAATAGATATTAAAAATATATCGAAAGTAATTTCTAAAAGATTTAAAAGGTTAAAATGAAACTTAAAAAACGATTTTCTATTATGTAGGTGTGATTTGGCTGGGAAATGACGTATTTGTAAATGCAAATTCTCTGGCGATAAAACTCCGGGCTTTAAATAAGAAAGTATTTTTCATCACAAACAACAGTACAAAAACACGAGACGAATTTCTAGTAAAATTCAACGATTTAGGCTTTCAAAGCAGCATTGTAAGTTACACCCGTATGCGGTATGTTTCTCAATATAATTCGTGCAAATGGAAAGAGATTAATTTAACAATTAATTAAAAAAGGAATAGTTAATTCAAAAAAATACGTTATTTTGAAAAACAAATAATTAAGAAAAACGTTTTTAATTTAAAAAAGTTTTTAGGGAAATAAAGAAAAAAGTAAAAACGGTATTAAAAAGTCTCCTGATAAATGTAGTAAAGTTATGTTACTGAAGAATGAATAAAAATCCGATCAAAGATTGCAGTCTTAATTAACCGTTTCTGTCGAATATTAAATAACATTTTATTATTGCAATTCAGTCAGAAATCGTGTCAACTTCGTACTTGGCTGCGTTATACCTCAAAGAAAGAGATTTCGCTGGAAAAGTTTACACTATTGGAACTAAAGGAGTTACGGGTGAACTGGACAATGTTGGAATAGTCTCTCTTCCTATTGGCGTAATCTATTTTGAAATTAAAAATATGTTACAGCAGTGGATATTTGTGGAAAATCAATGATTGGTTTAATTGCAGCCTGACATAGCCCATGACAATCTTCTTTTCGAGCCACTGGAGCTTGACAAAGAAGTTAAGGCTGTCATTGTTGGTAAGATTTACACTTTACATTTAAGTAACATGAATTTTGATCAAATTATGAACTGATGAGTTTAAATTTTCATAAAGGTTTTGACTTGCACCTAAGCTATAAGAAGTTGTACAAGGCTGCCTCTTATCTCAAGGACAAAGATGTAATTTTCATTGCGACAAATACAGACGAAAGCTTTCCCTCCTCAAGTGGCACTGTNCTGCCTCTTATCTCAAGGACAAAGATGTAATTTTCATTGCGACAAATACAGACGAAAGCTTTCCCTCCTCAAGTGGCACTGTTCCAGGTGACGATATATAACAATAGCGCAAATAATTAATAACACTTGCGCCCGTAATTTATAATACTAATAAATAGGAGCCTCTTTTGCTAAAATTGTTTTATTTAAAATATCGTTTTTTTTTTAAATATTTATTTCTTTTTCAAACCACCACTTTTTTGAAATGTTTCTTTTTGAAATTACTTTTATTCTTTATTTAAAAATTACTTTGAATTAATATTTCTTTTTTTAATTGTTAAAATCACTTTTCCACTTTTGAGGTATTTAAAAAATATTGGATTTAATCGTATAAATGACAAATTGACATAATTTCAGGAACTGGGTCAATAGTCAGTGCAGTAAAAACAGCAGCAGGGAGAGAGCCAACTGTGATGGGAAAGCCGAGCACTTTTCCTTTCGAGTATCTTAAGAGGCATCATTCCTTGGATCCTTCGAGAGTACTAATGGTTGGAGACAGGTATTCATTTAATTTAGATTTAATTTAATTAATTATCGAATTAATTTTCGAAATATTTATCGAAAATTGAAATGCTTATTATATCGAATTGGTGGGATTGCTTTAGAGATAATACGGACATCCTCTTTGCAAAGGAATGTGGATTACAAAGTCTTTTGGTGCTGACTGGAGTGACCCAGTTAAATGACATCAGAGAGGATTGTATTCCTGACTATTACTTGGAGTCTGTTGGCGAATTCTACGATCTTCTAAAGAACTATTGACCTAGATGTACATTAAGGCCAAATTATCTTAAATTAAATGGGATTACTCGTAAATGGAATATAATATGGTTTTATAATCATATTCTAATTAGAATGTCATCATTATTAAAGTAGTTTGATAATATCTGTGCTCCAACTATATTTATAGTAATAAAACAATCTAATGCATGAGGATCCCGTTCTGAAACTTTTGGTTTATTAATGTTTTTGTACACACGGGAGACACACGGTTTATGTACAAGTATTTTTCGGTATTCGGATTAAATATTAAAAGCATCATGTGCATCGCGCAATTAAAATGTACATCATATTGCCGGATTTATATTAGTCATTTGATGAAACCTTCGGACGAACTATACATAACAAAGGAATTAGAATATTATTTAAAAATAAATTATTACAAAATTTACAGTAAAGTCATGTGGTATTCAATCTTCAAGGCAAAATTCCATCAAATTTCAGGCAGAGCAGCTTAAGTAGATTTTTGCATGGAAGAATATCCAGTTTTGGCCACATGATTTACATTTCAGACAATAATAAGTTATAATATTAATGTATTTTATTATTATTAATTTAACTTAACAAATTATACTTAAGTAATGTTGCTTGGAATTCTACAATACACGATTTAGATCGATAAGTAGAAAGATAATGTAGTAATGTACATTACTGTACTGTTACTTTTTGTAATTTATTTACTTGAAATTAGATTTGAATTGGGACTTAATAAATTAAATTGAAATTTCAAAAAGATTTTTACAATTTCCGCAGGATAATTGCAATTAGAAATTAGATGGCCCTTGTGCTTTTAGAAGTAGAATCTGATCCTGGTCTATATATTTTTGAATATGAAAATGTGTTTTCCTATTATGTTATCTGGCCATGGCATTGGGTGCCATCGATTATTGCTGCACAATATTATTGAATAGAGCAGTAATTAAGTAGTGATAATAGTTACCTTCTATTTTTACTACCTTATTTAGGTGTAAGTATACTAATTCGACTAATAAGATTTTACAATCTATGTTTTATATACTGCTAGCTACCGCAAACATAATTATATTGTTATAATAATTAATGAAATAAATTTAACTGGTATAATAAATATTTGTTGGATTAGCATTTAATTAAAGATTAATATTTAATAGCAACAATAAAAAACGACAACGACTAAAATTACGACCTGTCATGAAGATGCCTCAAATATCTACACAAATTAGACATGTGGATCATAATTGCTTAGCTTGGACATTCAAATATTTTCTAATACATATAAAACCGACAAAAATGGTTTATTTTGCCATTAAAAATTTGACATATTTTGATGCGTATTTAAAAATATATTCAGCCAACGTAAAGTATTTGAATTTAATACAAAGTAGCTGTCACCGGTAGTATTAAATTAAGTAGGTTTGTAAATTAAAAACTTTTCGGATGGTCCACACTAATACCTGTCAACCTGTCGTAATTATTTTTAAATTGGCATTATAAATTATTTTTGAAAGTTTCTGATGCATTTTAAAATTTTAGAATGTCCAAATTGACTAGGAAGTAATATTATCGTGCAGCGATGTTTAATTACTTGCAATCTAAATTAAATTAATATCTAAAGCCATATCGCTATATTATTACACCTTCAGTCTACTCGATCAGAATACTACAGAGAGAACAAGTCTATTCTCACATAATAACATTATCTACAGTCTATATATTTATGTATATAAAAATGTTAATTAATTATTGAATGGTAACGTTTCATGTGGTGGGTAAGACTGTAGGAGAATTTGAATTTCACATGGCAAGTCGAACACTCGTATGGCGTTTCTCCTGTAGAAAATTAGAAATATTATATCTCAAGCTACTGAGTAATCCAAATTGTTTAAAATCTCCTAAATAAAATAATTATGTACCTGTATGATTTCGCAAATGTGAAAGTAGATTGCTCTTTCCTCCAAATCTCTTGGAGCAATATGTGCAAGCGAAGGGTTTCTCTCCAGTATGGCTTCTCAAATGCCTTTCTAGCTTCCCGGAATTATTAAAGACGTAGCTACACAATGGACAGGCGAAACTAGCTCGAGTACTTAAACCTATGCGATTTGAAATACTACTGGAATCCGCTGAATTAGGAACGACAGTTCTGGGGCTTTGCTTTAGGAACGGGTTTCTCTTGCTCAGTGCAAATATTCGCTTTATACGATCCTCTGACGATGCAGCGGAAGCAGTACTACCTAAATACAACAGAAAAACGAAAAAATTTAAAACAGACACAACTTCTAGAATTAAAACTAGTTTCTTCTAGTTGTCGTGTCTAACTATAAAAGAAAGCAACAATATTTTAATTATTCTTTATCTTATTTACTATATTAAAAGGTAACTTACGATATGATTTTTTAATTCACAATCAAGAATATTTTCTGAAATGATAATTAATTAAAAGTAAATGTTGGGTAATCGTCGACTAATTATGAGCAGAATTAATGTGATGGGCAAGATGATGTCTTTGGCTAGAAGCGTAAGAACATAGTTGACATTTGTACTGATTTTCGCTGAAGTGAAGACCAACATGTCTTTTTAGGTTTGTGGAAATATTTGTGGAATAGGAGCAATGTGAACACTGATGTCTTTTCTGTTCACTACTATACGGTTGTTCGATCATGCACTTACGTTTGTCAATGTGGCTTTTGAAAGGACGCATTTTAATTCTCGCTTGGGAAAACTGCGATTGTGGAAAAATCTTTCTATGATGTAGAGCGGAGGAGGAAGTCGGGGTCTGAACACTCGTCAAAGCATTTATAATTTCTAAATTTGCATCTTTGTTCCGTGAGTAGTTGGCAATGGGCTCTTCTTCATTCATCCCATTGCTCGTTACAGAAAGGGAGGAAGAGTTTTCGCCAAGATTATTCGAATTTAGTGGATCGTGATCGTATTGTAATATTTCAACAATAGGTTTGATATCTGGCATCTCGTTTGAAGACTGATCTTGTTCGTCGTAATTTTCCGACTCCATAAACGGATTTTGACATTCACTCTCATTGTAATAATTAGAATTTTCAAACGTCATCCCACTGTCAAAAAATATTTTCATTTTGTAAATCTTATTTAATAAAATTATAGTAAAATAAAAAAGAAACTCACTTGTCTGTTGGCGTTATAGTAATCTGGCCAATGTTCGTGCTGGAAAAATTTTTATTGCAAGAATCGCAACGGAATCTTTGACACTGCGAATTTAAATTGCTCTGAGATGAATCTAACAGACCAGAAAATTCATCCTCCATTAATTTATGGATATTTTGCAATAACGCTTGCTTTTCAGTGTGAAATATTTCTTCAATCAGTTGTTGACATTTTTTAACAACGGTCTTTTCCAAGTCACTTTGAAGTTGTACTAGAGAATTGTAGAATTTTTCTGCTTTGTGGTTCCCCATTATCGCCAAAGTTCCTTTGTCACTTTTAAAGGCAAATGCTCCAATACTTTTATTATCAATTTCAGCTTTAAAGGGTCATTAACTGTCAACCCTGCCGCTTTGGTGTCGGATCGCTAAGTGTCTCAGTATTTTTGATTTTCTGTTCGAATTCAAATAAAACAAAATTTTATTACATAATCTTATACGTCAAAAAGAGAATCCTTCGTCATTTCATTACCATTCGTGAATCGTGACAGTTTATGTCTATAAGCTCTAAGTTATGTCATAATATCACCCAAGAACACAGAAAGAAACAGGAATTTCAAGAATAAAAGAATATAAATCATAAATAGAAACTTACCTTTATAAATTGCGTCAATTAGAATGTAGATAAATCGGTCATCATAATAATTGATCTATAAAACTTTGTAACTTGTAAAATTATAATAAGTCTGTGACATTTAAATATTGTAATAATAATTTGTTCATTAACCAAGGC
>JABASH010006096.1:0-11101 GCA_019776445.1 Tomocerus maximus
ATGGGGCCTTTTAGTCTTACCGGTAATGAGCATTTTGAGAGCTTTTCCAACAATATTTTATTTATTCTGATTATGAATTTGGAAAAATCATTGACATGATCACAAATCACAATCGTAATGTAAAAGAAAGTTGTGATATGAAAGCCAACGAGCAAAATCATGCAATGACATATGAAATCTTTGCAATATTGATCTAATTTACTGATCGAAGCTCTGAAAGTTGTATTCAATTATTGCTTTCAGATCTGACCTTATGCATGCAAAAGCATTATGTAACAAAAATAAAGACTATTTGTATAGTTTCCTTCCGTCATTTTATGGTACAAATTATTATATAGAAAGTAGAAACAAAATAAAACATTTTATTACTGCATTGAACAACAATGTATCCGAACTTGTATGTCATATATAACTTGAAAGGGTAAAAATAAAATCAAGGAAAACTTTCTACTGAGTTTCGTAATAACATATACATAAGTATTACGAATAGAAGGTAAAAAAACTTTTGCATTGCAAGCTTATAAGACGTGTTCTTTATATAGCATTTTAATTGGTACATAGGGATAATTATTATGACATTTGAATTTAATAATTTGTCATTGTCACTGCCTATCAATATCAAATTACAATGGACCTTGTTATATAAAAGAGCGAAAATCAATTATTTTGCAGTTCATCTCACGGATATCAGAGTTACCGAACAACTTTATAAATTGAAGCAATGGCGGCGTCAAAAGAAACATTAGCTTTAGTGATTATTTCACTTATTTTTGTGATCTGTCCTCGACAAAGTAAATTGTTTAATATTCTTTCTTGCACTGAGACATAAGCATTTATGTATTATAGTATTAAGGTAAAAATGTAGCTAACTATTCGCTATATATGGCTGTTTGTCATGTAGACGTCACCGCGTCACTCGTCAGGTATAAAATAATCAACATGATATTAATGATTTTACTTTTTTATCCACAGGTGAATCAGTATGCGTTTGCGCCGCTATTTATCGACCAGTATGTGGGAGGTAAAGATCTTCGAAAAGCACATATGAATCGTTATTTATATCATTAATTTTTTAAATTGTTAACGTTAAATTTTTATTTATTTATTCTTTCAAACTTTCAATACAGTGATGGCAAAACCTATCCCTCGGTAAGATAATTTTTATTTGTCTAAGTCTGGAAGTCTGGAATCAAAATATTCAACATTGATTTATTGTATTATTGTATTAATAAAATTAATGTGTATCATAGGCCTGTGTACTAGCCTGTGCAGCTGAAACCTTATCCCCTGGTAAGTTTATCGTATGTATCATCTTTTGAAGTGCATAAAACTTTTGTCTGCAATCTGAATTCTGAAAGTTAAAGCGAACTTATTTGGTTTGTTTACCATGGCATGGAGCAATTATTAATTGCCAATAAAAAATTGTAATAAATATTATGGCTTACAGCACCTATGCCTGCCTACGAGGGACCTTGTGGAGCCGAAGTACTGGCTATGGATTTTGATGATGGTCCAGGTGACGTCGATGGTTTAATATTTAGTTTTAAAAAGTTTTTAAGGTCTATAAAAAAATTATTTCCATTTCCGTTGCACCTTGTTCATATTAATTCTAGGTTCTATTTATAACAAGTTTATATATTTATTTTAAAACTGCAAGTATTTTTCGTTTTTGTATAATGGATTTTTTTGTTAGATTCTGGTCCTCCAGCGCCTCTCTTCGATTGTGCGTGCCTCTCAGTCTATTTACCTGTAATTTTTGTTTACTTCTTTATCGATTACAACAGACATTTCAATCTAATTTTAAGTGTATTATTACTAGTTGTCGTTGTCATACGTTAACTATTACATATATTTTATAGGTATGTGGCAGCGACGGGAAAACCTACGAAAACTGTGAGAAATTATAAATTATAGTAATTTTAGAATGCAATTGTTAAATTCAGTAAACCATTGAAACGGAATATAAGAAAGTTGCTATCTGGTACCAATAACTTTTGACCCCTGACCTCTACCTTCCATTGATCTTTCTAGGATAAACAGAACTAAAGTTATGTCTATTTTTAGTTTTTGAACCCCTCCCCAAGTCAGGGGGAGTGGCCGATTTTGCCCATTATCGATCATAACCTTACTTTTGAATCTAGCAAGTATAGAAAGATTGAACGAATTATCTCTATCCGTTTTTCCAAAATCTTGACCACGGACAGACTGATCGCACAAAGTCGGGAAGAATCGCAGATCGCAACTTAATTATAATCTTCCCTAAGAGAATGAGTGCAAATTTCTGAAAAGACTTTTAACGAATCTGTTTATTTTTATTCCATTTTTAGCCTGCGAATTAATGTGTAACCCAGGTATGTTCCTTTCAAGTATATAGAATTAGAAGGTATTTATATGTAATAATAATTGTGTACAATCAATATTCATGAGAAGACAAACCGAAGTAAACTAGGGAACATCCATAAAGGACTTCTACGATTTAGGGGAGGGAGTCCAATGAACGCCTGAGAAAGCTTTATGAATAAAGAGCCTCAGAAAAGGCCAAAAATGTAGGCCAAGGGGGATTCAAAATCGCAGACATCTTTTATGGATGTTCTTCTATCTTAATGTTATGTATTAACGGGTATTATTTGTTATCATAAAAATGCTGTGTAGCACTTGCTAGTATTTGCGTTGTTGACAAATAATGCCAGTAAAAATGTCTGATATTATTTAGGCGTTAAGATACAAAGCGAAGGCCCTTGTGAAAAGGACAAACTCCAGTTAGTACCCGTTACAGAAGCAACAACTACAAAGCCTGCTCCGGTGCAAGGTAAAAAATTATGACTATCATAATACTAATACTGCATAATATTATATTATTATCTACCTCTCTATTATTCAGTTTTTCACATTTTTGTGTTTGAAATATATAGATATTGATGGCTGTGTATGTACGAAAGAATTGAATCCGGTTTGTTGAATAACATATTTAATTTGTATTTTTCATAAAATTATTGCTAACAATTTCACCGTATTACATGACCATGCTTATACTTCATTGTCGAATTTCAGGTATGCGGGAGCGATGGTAAAGTGAAGACTTATACTGGCATGTTTATTGACGCTTTTCATGCAGTTGTACTTGTATTTAACACTTGACTTTATTTCCCAATTTCAGGTGTAACATACGGAAATAAATGTTTTCTCAAATGCAAGAAGGGTTAGAATTTATTTGACACTGTTTGATTACTTAGTTTTTTTGATAATACAAAAATTCAAGTCTACGATGAAGACCATCTATAAAATTCAGAATTCTATAAACTTCATTATTCAATGGAACTTTGTTATCATAAAAGCTTAATTTTTCTAAAAATATTGATCAAACCTGGATATTTTTAAAACCCTGACATTTTTATTTATTAAGATTTGCATTTTAATTCCCCTATTACCTTTTTGTCAAAGAAACTCTTTTCTGTTTTGTCTTACTTGCATGTATTTTGTAAATGATTTTATTCTTATGGATTATGTTTTAGTTGTAATGATTCAGTTTATGGGAACATGCGAAGAAGGAGGAAGAATAGCCAGTGGAGAAGAGAAATTGTGTCCGTGTTTAGACGTTTACGACCCAGTTTGCGGGTTAGTTAATTTACTAGCTAATATTCATATCTGGACTTATACATGCCGCATTACTGTAACTTCCTAATTTCTATACTTTCTAAAAATTTAGCCAAGACGGAATTACATATCCTAATTCGGTAAGCTCATTATTAATGTTGATTGTTTCGATAAATGAATTTTAATATTTTATCCTACATGCTAATAATAATTCATTTCTAATTTTATAGTGCCATTTGGATTGTCAAAGTAAGTTATGTTACCTATTTAGTATTTATATGTGTAGATTTATCAAAGAATGTGATAGGGTACATATTAGCTATTTTAGATGCATGCAAAAATATTTGTAAGCTATGTAAATGTATGCGAAGATATATAATATCTTCACTTCGATTTGTTTTTTATACGATTTTAGGTATTGCAATTCAAAAGAGAGGAATGTGCGAGGAGCCATTAATGGGAGGAGAATGTAAGAAAATATTTTAAAAATATTTTGAAGTTTTCCTACTTGAATAGTTGTATTTATTATTGTTATTAACTATTTTTGTCTCTGTTTTTGGTTTTTGTAAATGTTTTATCTTGAATGATCCCAAATCTGCTGTAGAATGTAGACTATAGCTGTTTGTATAGAATAATAACAGGGGTGAAACATAAAACGATCACTCGAGTACTCAACTCAAGCAAAATAGTAATTAAACTACTATGTACTTACAACTATAACACTAACCAAAATTGTTTATACTTATATTTGTAGCGAAAGTATGTTATTGCCCACAAAACTTCTCACCAGTGTGTGCTAGGTAAGTATTACAATATAATTATAATATTTGGAAATTATTCGTGTTTAAATCGTAACTATTACTGTCTATTAAAGCGATGGAAAAAGCTACAGTAACGAGTGTACAATGGATTGCAAAGGAATAGGTGAGTATTCGTTCTAAAATTATTTAGAAAATAATAATTCTGAGTATTCGTTGTAGAATTATTTTGAAAATAATAAATAATTCTGAGCATTCGTTCAAGAATTATTTTGAAAATAATAAATAATTCTAAATATTCAAAATAAGATATTAACAGTAATCACCTTTTTAAAATCATATTATATTCACAGTTTTGATAAATGTTATCAATTTCTTGTTAATGAAGTTCTAAATGGCTTTATGTTATTGATCCTACTCTGCAGGGCTCACAGTCGTCGCTAATGATGTATGTGAATTGATGGAAGAAAATAAAAAAGTGCAGGATGATGATAAGGAAAAACGAAAACTTAATCCATCAGGTCCGTTTTTTCCTGTCCTTAATAAGTACCTTTTAATTAACTTTCAAACATTTTGTGATAAAAATTAAATGCAAGTTTTATTATTGTAGATACAGAAGGGGAAGAGATTCATCTTCCTTGTATCTGCCCCTTGTACTATAAACCGGTGAGTGTCTTCACAAGTTTTAAATAAGAAATAATAACACATTGTCGCCTTCAAAAGTATTTCTTCAGCACGACAACTACTAACCAGGACGCTAATGCATGTGATATATAATATAGGTATGTGGAAAGGATGAAAGTGGAAACCAAATGACGTATTCTAATATGTGTATGCTTAAATGCAAACCAGGTTCGTACTACAGGAATATAAGATCTAAAAATTGAAACAAAAATGTTTAATTGTGTAAAGGATATATAATTACGATGTATGACCTCTAATAAAAATATTTACTTTGCAGGGGTAACAAAAGTGAAAGGAGGACGATGTGATGGCGAGGCTAGTGTGTGATGGCGATGTTCATTTTAATTAATGATATGATGACTGATATAATCGCATTGAGATATTTTCCCCAACTTTATTTTAAATTAAAATAAACTCTAAACCAATCTAAAGTTTTGCAGATTAACGCTTGCATGTTTATTTAAGTACAATAGTGTGCTGTGTGTTCTGCATAAAATACACTAAGAAGTATATTTTACAGGTATCTATGCATGAAAACAAATGAACAAACATAATGGCAGTGCAAGTATTTTTATTTTACGTAACACAAAACGCAACTTTAATTTACAACTAAAGTTAAACTCACAATAATAATATGGAAAGCAGTCCACCATGCTAAATATAACAGTTTTGGTACGAACACTGACCAAATAAATAAATGATTTCGAAACATAAAAATAACTATACTGTATATAAAACACTCAATTGCATTAACCTTGACTAGAGCATTGGTAATTTGACTTTTATGAAAAGGCTCAAACAAATTATCAGAAAATATATACGAGTAAACTAGAAAAGGACAAGAACTGGTGTAGAAAAAAATTAGAGATCCAATTATTAGGCTATTGTATGACTCAAGGCCAATGTAGCCAATGTTCACTTCTATTGTTGTAATGTTGTTGGAATTTCCCTGATAGAAAAAACAAGCGTAAGAAAACCATGTATATATGAATGTCACATAATTAGGCATTACGTTTGACTTCCCACTTCCACTAATAGCTGTGCGAATGATACAATGGTCTAATATATAGTGTAAAAGTCTCAATTGAAGGACAACACTAGAAATGACGGGATAGTTTACCAATTTATGAAGTAGTATGGAAAAGAGAAGACAAAAGTTAAATGGTAAAAAATTATTGCGGGTGACAAAATATTCCCAAACAACTGTAACACCCACAAATACATATCCCAATTGAACACTAGTAATTAATATACTACTTGTGTTTTCATTCCAATAAAGAAACAATTTAAGAATGTATATATAACACATGGTACATTTAAATAATGTTGAAGATCTTGGTGTAAGTACAAGAAGTAATATTACAGACACACAACTAACAAATTCTACACACTTGTAGTCAAGTATTACATCATTGACATCCTTTACTTCAATCCATTTCTGACCAGTTTGATTCAAAATTGAAGTCAGTCGATGAATGAAAAGTAACATTATTACACTTGCAAATTGGAGAGAAGTACTCTGCTCTTGTTTTAAACGCGGGGAAGTAATAATAAACTTATAAAATATAAGAGACGACCACAAAAAATATCGCACATAATGTTCTTCCTCGATTAAGCTGGAAGCAAAATAAATTGCTAGCGCTGGTAAGAATTCTAACTTTGATTTGAAGATATGCCAATCTGAATTCTTCAAATGGTACAAAATAAAGAAGTTAAAAATTAACAATGTAAAATCAAGGGAAGTGAAGATAAAACAAAGAAAAGTAGCAATAATGGCACCGAAAGAGTTTTTGGAAACGGGAGATAGCAAAAGAATAGTACTCCAGGAAGACTCACCCTCACCACCAGTACAAATTATCGTCATTATAACCACAACCTGAAAATAAATTATTGGATAATTAATCAACGTGCATTCATTTCTTAATGTATTTTAAAAAATTTTATAAAATGATTTTTTAACCTGAGCTAATATTAGAATCGACAAAATTAATTGGTATAAGTCTCTTTCGCCAGCTAATTCTTCTCCCAAAATGTCAGACAATTCTTGATTAAGTTTTATATATTTCGGAAGAAGGTTATTGAGAAATTTCTTTTCATTGGAATGAATTGCGTCGGTAAGTTCACTTAGATAGGCTGTAACTCTCTGGCTATGTCCAGCTTGGTCCATGATTCCAATTAGGTGCAAGAAATTCTTATGATACGACTGAAACAAGTGTTCCGGATTTAAGTAAAAGGCCAGAATCTCAGGGATGAGAGTTCCTATACTTGGTTTGGGAATATCTAATCCAAATAGCACAGCAATTGTTGGAGCTAAATCCGTTTGGTACACCAAGGCTTGTCCAGACTGCTCAGAGTTACTAGTACTATTGTAACCAAAATATTTAAGTTTAGCTTCTTTTGCCAAAGCTATCAGAACAGTATGTGTTTCTTCCCAAGAGTCTCCACCGTGTCCTCCAATGTTTGCCATTCCATGATCACCACAAATGAACAATAACGAATTTTTTTCAGCAGACATGTAAACTCTTTGCACAATTCTGTCCATTTCTCCCAATTTTTCATTGATGAGTGATGATTTGGGTCCATGAACATGTCCTATGTGATCTAATCCCAAATAGTGAAGAATGGTAATTTGACATTCTGGCTTCAATTTATGGTCCAATTCATTATCAAGATTCCTTGTTACATTTTCGTCTACCTATAATCGTAAAGAAAATTATAATAATATCGATTTTAATTTTAACAACTACTGTATGACACAAAATCACTAGTACTTTCTCTTGTCTTATACTAACTCCATATAAAACTTTCACTGACCTTTCACCGGTGCTTTCACCACAATTTTTAATTAATTGGTGGTGAAGTGTGTTTTCAGACTTGTATGAGCTAAGAGCTAATGATAATTCTAGATAATTATGTAAGCACTACACAGTACGAATTACATATAAAATATGTGATGTAACGTACCTCAATCCAATCATTAACAAAAAATGAGTGTACTCCTTCTGATCTGGTAAAATATTTTTCTTTATTAAACAACTTCAACCATGTGTCATCACCGTAAAAACAGATATTCTTTCCACTCTGCTTAAATTTCCAAACCAGATTGTCTTCTTCCAAACGGGTGGAATGAAAATTCGTAATGAAGTCTTGATAGCTGGGTATACTTCCCGTAAGAATAGACTTAAAAGAAAAAATATATGTAATGAAGTAATAATACCTTCGCTTCAACTCTGAAAATAAATAGTAGTTTATAGTTAAGAGTTTAAATAGTAGTTAATAAATAGTTTAGTAAACCTAGTAATGTAAGTAGCAGTAGGTATAGATAAGAGGTAATAGTAATTATAGGTACGAACGGAGTTCTCTTTCAAATACTAACCTTGATTCTGGGCAACGTCACAGTTGGGGAATTAACTTTTACAGTGAAAGCTTTAGCGGCTATGTCATTAGCGGGGTTGACCAAAGACCATATAAAAGGAGTGTCCCTTTCATTGATAAAATCTGGTCTTAGGGCGTCAATTAGGATCATATAAAACCTATCTGGATATTCGATTTCTGAGATATTGCCGAGGGAAATGTTTTCAACTAAATCAGAATAAATTTCTCGGGCAAACTGTTCCCCACTCTCGCTTTGCGATTTCAATGTTTTTGAAGTTCTACCAACTAAACTTCCGAATATTCTATACAGACTATACAACTGTAAAAATATACAATAATACAGCACTAAAATACGAATTATTGATGTCAAATTCATTTCCTGATTATTTGGATAATATGTCAACACATAGAAAACCTTGATAGGAAAAGTATTTTCATCTTCATATATCAAATACAAATTACTTCAAAATTTCCAGTCAACCAACGAACTTTCAAAAAAATTATAAGAAATTTGCGAAAGTTGAGGAACAGTCGCTGCAAACGCATGTAATGTAGTTCCCGCTATGTAACCTTAGGTGTTCCTTAATATTACATGTGAGGCAAGATATAGACGAATCTGTGTTTATGTATGCATCGCATCTCGCATCACCCCAAGTCGTAGCATATAACCGATAGACATTAGACTTTAAAATTATTACTCGTCTTGTCATTCTTTATTCAACATCAACAAATAAACATTGTTTTGTCATATACTTTATTACAACATGGGTACATAATTAATTATGTTTATGACATAATGCATTTTAGTAATATATTTCTTATTGGCTCTTACTTATTCACCAACTATTTATTCACCATTTACGCTATTGTTTGTGGCAAGAATAATTGTAATTGTTTATTGGGGAAAAGAAAGTCGAATCAGTTTATCTTATAAGTACCAAACCTTCACCCAAGACAAGGTCAAGTATGACTACAAGCTTAATTTTAACAAGAGGATCTAGAGTACATAAAGAGATATAAAAGTTTGCCATGAAGTGGCTTACCATATCGTAGCTTTCTATACATATAGAATTGGTTCAAATAGGTTAGTGTTACCTCTTAAGTTTAAATTAAAGTTAGTACTGCTTCCTAAGACTCTCTCAACAATTAAGGTTTGGCAAGTCTATAATGAATGAGTTCATTTATATTATGTTTTATTTTTGTTACTTCCTCCTTCCCTTTCAGATTTACTATAAAACCTTAGCCGATGTTAAAATACTATTACCTGTCTAATAAAAATGATCTATTCGGATAAGTACTACCAACCAAATAAATACTACATGTACAATTGTCATGAATTTTTATTTGTCAACGAATGCATCTTTTATAATAGTCTAACCGGGCATTGGGGATATGTTCAATTTCTCCCAGAAAATTGAGATCCCGAAATGTACATGAATAGAAGATACAGACTTTTACAATAAACTCTTGTATGTGCACTGTGGTGTATATTTTTTTTCAATAATTGTGTTTCATCCTTTAAAACTTAGATTTTTGAATACCATTTCGTGGGGGATGTGGCAACTATCTGCATTTTCTGTGTATACCTCATATTGATTTCATTACACTATACCTAAACTTGACAAAAATACACCAGACATTTTCAAAATACTTGTCTTGTGTTTACTTGCTATTTTTTCGATATCTTTTAAGGAATATACGTGTAATTCACAGCATGCAATATCGATAGGTAAATGCAGAAGAATATACTAACGATTTGCATTCTTCCTTAATGATAAATAATATCTTTATCTTACAGATGCTCCTAAAGATACAATTAGTTTCTTTATATTCTTCCAATAATGATTGTTTTCGCATTTGTATCCTTTGTCTTCACAAGTAATTTAGATAGAAATTACTATACATTACTTGTGTACTGAACTGACATGTAAATTAAAATATCTAAAATTCTAGTAGGAAGAAATATCAATAGATAACAGTTTCCGGTTATTAATAAGAGTTAAAATATCTTAAAACTGCATCGTATACTTAATATCGCTGCATACTCGTACCTACACTGTAAAATCCTGTTGTACTTGTTTACAGAAGCCATTACAACATTCGCAAGAAGTAAGTACTAATTTCAAGCACACACTAGGAATAGGAATACATATTTTTTATGAACAGGAAGATTTGATAAAAATAAAATTGCAAATATCGACTACAACTAATAAAATCCGTACTAAAAATTCATAGATAAAATATTTTTGTCACAATTTCCATCGAAATCAAAGAAACGTTAATAATGTCACAAGGTTGGAAATGTCCGTGTGCAGACGAATTACTTTCAGTCGGTATCGTGCAAATGGCTAGTAGAGTAGCCATTTCCGTTGACATAATCGGTAGATGAAGCATTTTCGGGGAGTATGATTTCGGAATGAACCCCTTCCCCTATCTATAACAAAAACACAGACCACTCTTTACACATTAACTTTCTGTGAATACAATAGTATAGTTAAAAGCAAGACTGTTGGAAATATGGATGTAGGTTAATTCTTCGAAAGTCGTTTGTTCGAATGGTGTTTTTAAGTCAAAATTAGATAGAATACATTTTGATAGAATGCAAAAACAAATGTTCGAATACCGAATGCAAATTGGTAGAATGGTAAAGCAGAATGTTCTAATACCGATTGAAAAGTAGTAAAATGGAA
>JABASH010006097.1:0-11101 GCA_019776445.1 Tomocerus maximus
TTTTGTAAATATGGTAGAAATAAAATATTAAAAAACTAATATTTTTGGACAAACCTTCTTGGCATCCCAGCAGTAGGGACATCTAAAAGAAAATAATTTATAAGTTAGTAAGGCAATCTAATCTATATTGTCTGGACAAAGGATATTTAGGATTTATTTAAAAATAATACATGACACTCAATGACAATAGTATAAAGACAATTACGTCGATTTCGAGAATATGACTACCCGATCTTGTTTAATTAAATCCTCGATATTAGCCTTGACTTCCGCGTTATCAACCATAATGCCCGAATCCGAAGACAACCAGGAACCCATTTACAAAGCAAAGAAAAAGTGTTGCTGCTGTGCTGAGTCACTCTCACATCAACTTCCCATTTGAGAGATTAATGGATGATTTCGGAGAATCCGCCTCTGAGACTCGAGCCAATGAGAGTGGTAAGTGATACACGTGTGATAGCCACGTAAGAAAATCCTTTCACAAAATCTGGTTTATTATGTAGCTGTTTTTCTCAAATTTCTGTCGAAAATGAAAGAATTATATGTCATCAAAGGGGAAATCACTGTAATTGTATCCAATTTGAAGAGGTCCTCACCACGATGGAATTCTCAACAGGTAAATACACCCAATAAATTGTGCCCTTGAATGGATGGTGCAATCCCAATAAACACTTCACTTAGTTGACATAGCATAATAATTTTAATTATTGTAATTTTGTAACACTTCAATATCTTAAAAATCTGATGAATATGAAATAGGAAATGAAAACGGACCCTCTTCTAAAAAAGCTGAATACTCTGAAAGAATCGTTGGAAAGAAGAAAAACGGAAGCAGATGCAAATTATTTTTTAGTTCCATTCCTTGATGTAATTCGGTCGGATGAGACTTCTGGTCCAGTGACTGCCCTTGCACTCAGCTCCGTTGAGAAATTCATATCTTATGGGATTGTTAATGAAATAAATGGAAATTTGGGGGCTGTCGAAGCCATCACGGACGCCGTCATTCATGCTCACTTTGTATCAACTGATTCGTCTTCGGATGAACAAGTGCTACTCAAAATCCTTCATGTACGAAACGTTAATTATGTTTTCGTAAATTATTTAAATCATTTTTTTCATTTGTTATGCACATTTGTAAATAAATGAAATATTATATCGTTATTTAGGTGCTCCATCGCCTATTTACGTCACCCCTGGGTCAACTACTATCGAATGAATCGGTGTGTGAACTGATGCAATCCTGTTTCCGAATGTGTTTCATTGAGAGAGCCAACGAGCTGCTGAGGAAATCCGCAGAATCTGCTCTGACTGACATGATACAACTCTTGTTCCATCGTTTGTCGGGTTTTAAAAGACTTCGAGACACAGTTATCCCGGAAAACAGTCAATTGTCCGAAGCAGATGCTGAGAGCCACACTCCCACTCCAAAGCCAGAAACGAATCCGCCACCGACAATAAAAGTCCAAGAGCCAACTCCAGAAAAACCGAAGAAGCAGCTGCAGCCTTATGGTCTGCCGTGCATTCGAGAACTATTCCGATTCCTCACCAGCCTCATAAATCCTCACGACAAGCAAAATAGCGAAGTGATGACGAATCTCGGATTGAAGTTGCTCTTAGTCATTGTTGAGACGAGCGTGGAGAATATCTCCAAGCACAGCAGTCTCATGGGCATCGTCAAAAACGAGTTGTGCAAAAACCTGATTGCTTTGCTCGGTCGCAGTGAAAATTTAATTATCGTTCTCAGAATTTTATTCGTCATATTTTATCATTTGAGGTCAAGTTTAAAGTTTCAGTTTGAAATATTCTTGACTAAATTATCCGAATTCGTTAGTGACAGTTCAAAAAGCTACGCAGACAGAGAAATCGTATTCGGTAAGCAAAATTATTCTTTTTTAAAAACAAACAATTAAATATTAAATTATTTAAATTGTGGAATGTTTGTGGTATAACAATTTGTGTATATTTACTGTTAACTCTATTCCTCACGATTGTTTTGCAGACACGCTAGTGAATATCTGGAAGATTCCTTTGTTAACCACTGAACTGTATTTAAACTATGACTGTGACCTATTTTCCTCCAACCTTTTTGAAGACACTACAAAACTACTTTCCAAAAATGCTTTTCCAATGCAGACAGGAATCAATTCAATCCATTTGCTTTGTCTTGAGGGTCTTTTGTCCATCCTTGAGGGTATCGAAGCCCACTGTACAAATCGTTTGACTAACATATCAGCTTCATCAGACGAGTCCAATTCTTCAGTATTTTACCACGACGAAGAAGACTACCTACCCTCACATGAGAAATTAATGGCCGTCAGGTATGTAATTTAAACGTATTATTTACGATATAAACAGGAATATATTTTAGTCTCAAAATTATTTTTGGTTACTGCTGCTAAATATATTAATTTTTAATTACTGATGGTAAATTTTCAATACTTACTTTGCTCCAATGTCATATTCAAGTACTGAGATAATTTTAATTTAGACACAAAAAGAAAATTTTCCATTCCGGGAGTGAACACTTCAATAATTCTGCGAAGAAAGGGATCGAGTATCTCCAGTCCAATGGAATTCTCAAGGATCCTCTCGATTACCAAGAAATTGCCAATTTCCTACGGGAGAATTGTCTGTTGGACAAAAAGCAAATTGGAGACTACGTCAGTACTAAGAAAAACCACGAAATTCTTAAACATTTTGTCAGATCATTCGATTTTAAAAACTCAAGAATTGACGATTCGTTGAGATTATTCCTGGAAACTTTCCGACTGCCTGGAGAAGCGCCTCTAATTTCCCATGTCCTCGAAGGTAGTATACATTGACAAAACTTTGTATATTATAGATAGTTGTACTTATATATCACAACATATATTGACAATTTTGAATTTAAGAATTCGCCGAGACCTGGACGGAAGCGAATGGAAATCCTTTTGTGAATGTTGATGCCGCCTTCACGCTCAGTTATGCAGTAATCATGTTGAACGTGGATCAACACAACAGCAATGTCAAAAGACAAGGGAGTAGCATGACATTTGAAGAATTCCGAAAAAATCTGAAGGGCGTGAACGGAGGAAAGGATTTTGATGAGGAAATGGTCAAGTCCATTTATAATTCCATAAAGTAAATCAACTGCGTTAACACATGAAATCCATTTAAAATTACTTTAACAAAAACAATCATACCTACAAATGTTGTCATTGTTGTAATTGTAATAGTTGTAATGATCATGTTTTAGATCACAAGAGATCGTAATGCCAGCTGAACAGACGGGGCTTGTAAAGGAAAACTATTTGTGGAAAGTTTTGCTGCGGAGGGAGGCGAAATATCAAACTATAATCGAAGGTGCTTTTGATCACGACTTATTTTCCCTGTCATGGGGGCCAACCGTTGCAGCCCTCTCTTTCATTTTCGACAAGACGAGCAACGAGTCCATAATTTCCAAGACAATAGATGGATTCCGGAAAACAGCCATAATTTCGGCCCACTACAATATGTCCGACGTTTTTGACAATCTCATCATCAATCTTATCAAGTTCACCAACCTGCTGTCCAACAATCCCGAACTGAAAGACTTTAAGTCCCAGTGTGCTATCAGAACCGTCTTCACTCTCGTTCACAGACACGGAGGAAATTTACGAGAAGGGTGGAAAAACTTTATCGACTGCTTAGGTTCATAAATACTGCAAAATATTAATTAACTTCAATTAATTTCAGTAAAATAAGAATTATTAGTAATGATATATGATAATAATTATTTTTAATAATGTTAATTGTGTTTCCTTTGTTTTATTATTTGTTAGTGAGTCTGTTCAGATTGCAGCTGTTACCAAAGATTTTGACAGAGTCAGAGGATTTCACTGAGCCGTCTGGTCGAGTTAGTCTCGTCCGGAGGAGCAACGTCAGTCCCAAGGAAGGGGGGCTCTTTTCTTCAATCTATTCCTACATTGCCAGTACTGACTCGGTTAAGGAGGACACGGAAGACAAAAAGATTTTCGTTGTAGTCAAAGAGTGTCAGCCTGAGTTACTGCTCAGTGAAAGCAAATTCCTTCCCATTGACAGTCTAACTGAACTTGTCAAGGTTAGTTTTTTTGTGAAATGAGCCGAATAAGTTTAAATATTGTACTATTATCTGTTATTAATTTTCTTTTGTATAGAGTTTGATTTACGCTACGCCACCGTACGAGAAAAACGAGCCATTTGATGAAGAGTCAACAGTGTTCACTTTAGAATTACTTTTGAAAATTGCCATCCAAAATCGAGATCGAGCACTGAATTTCTGGGAACCTCTTCAGCAACATTTGTTCAATATTATTCTTTCGTCGTCCGAAATTCCATATCTTTTGGAACGTTCCACTGTCGGTAATAGAATTACATCATATAATTGTTGTGCTGTGATTAATTAATTTATTAATGCAAATACCCTTTTTCATTGCAAGTTTTTAGATTATTAAATTGTTTATTAATTGATAACAGGGTTGATGCGCTTGGCACTTCGTCTGATGCGAAAAGAAGATATCTGCAGCATCGTTTTGAAGTCGTTGAAGATTCTAATGTACATCAAACCACAGGATATAGTCAATTTGAGTCAGCAGATAAGTTTTTCTTTGCACGAGATCTTAAAGACGACCGCAGCGAATATCCACACGAATGAAGAGTGGGATATCATTTTCAGTATTATTCAATACGTGGGCGCTGGGAAGATCCCGGTGACAGAAAGGCCACTGAGCCACTCAGTGTCAGAGGACGCTCTTCCGAGCTGTTCCAGCAACTCCGATCGTGGCTACACATCCGACTCGGAGATAGAAGTGAACAAGAGTGACAAGATCGAACGGAGTTGGATTTTCGTGAGCGACGTGAGAGTTGTGTGCAGTGACAACAAAGCCCTCGTCAAAAGCTGCGAGACGCTCAGCTTCCTCGTCAGAGACGCTGCTCACATCACTCCTGATAATTTCTCGCTCTGTGTTGGCTGCATACGAACTTTCGTAGAGGTCAGTTAAACATTTCAATTCATTTCCATTAAATATCCTGAAATGTGCCATTAAAGTTACGCAGTATTGCTATTTGCAGGCGTGTGCGATGAGGAAGGGGTCGAAGAGTCGGAAGAAGAAGAAGAAGGTCGTAGTTGTGGATGTTTATGATGCAGATGAAAGCGATAGCGAAGATTTTTGTTCCGGAAATGTTGCTGTTCAGGTAAATATTCAAATAATATTCCGTCTATTTCAATAAAACCAGGGTTGAAATAGCATTCTTTGGTTTCTGTGGCAGTTGTTGGATCTTCTTCACACGCTGCACACTCGAGCTGCGCAAATATTCCAGTGGTGGCAGAAAGAGACAAATTCGCAAATGTCAATCTGGACAATGTCTTGGCAGCCTCTGCTCAGTTCCATCTCGCTCCTTTGCATTGACCCTAGAAAACAAGTGCGAACAACGGCCCTCACGTATTTGCAAAGAGCCCTTCTCGTTCCCGATCTTCAAAGTTTGTCACCAAATGGTTAGTTACCAAGAATATTGTGAATTAATTAGTCAAGGAATTTTTAATTCAAAAGAGTTAAATATTGACAGAATGGAAAGATTGCTTCGACTCGGTTCTCTTCCCACTGATGGAGAAGTTGATGTCGGAGACCGACGTGTCGTTTGACGAGACCCGGATGCGTGCCGTCACTTTAATCTGCAAAGTCTTTCTGCAACATTTAAGTCATTTATTGGTGCTGGAGTGTTTCGAAAGTATCTGGATAGAAATCCTGTCGTACCTGGACAAGTACATTTCCTTCAAGAGTGAGCTGCTTGTCGAGGCCATTCCAGAAAGTCTAAAGAATCTTCTGCTGGTCATGGACACGGCTGGAGTCTTCCACACTCCCGAAGGTAAGTATTTTGATTCTCTCAAATTACTAAGTTACTATTGAAATATTTAATTAAAAGGCCATTTTACGCAATCAGGATACACGGAAATATGGGTAAAGACGTGGGACAAAATTGACTCGTTTCTACCCGGGTTACGAGCCGAATTTGTGAATTCCCTTCCAGTGCAAACAAATAATAGCAGTAGCAACACCGTGGACGTTCCCCCAGAAAGTAGCGTAGAAAATGTTCCTGTTCCAGTGGAGGGTTTGTCGGAGCAGTCCGTCGACAACAGTGAAAGTAACGCATCTGCTCCAGTAGCTGAAGAGAGTTGCACTGGAGGAGAAAGCCCCACATGTGCAGAGCCACCAGTCAATGGACCGGAATTACCTGTTTCTCCAGCTTCCTCGCCGTCGCCCTCGCAGTCACCGCCTCCATTTAACAAAATAGAATATACGGCTGTCATTCTCGATGACACTTTGTGATAATCAGTAATAATTTTAATAATAAATATTGTCTTCAACGTCATAAATTATTCCATATTTATCAATCACACTCCTAACAGTTTCAATTTATTGTTTCATACCTTAGTAAGTTACTACAATGGTAATTAAACTAATAGACAATATATGGGAACTTTTATCCTGCAATAAAAATAGCACTTGAACTCTGCAAACTCTGTATGGTAAAATATTGGAGCAGAAATGTAAAAGTATTTGCTAGAATGCCAATTATTCGGAATAAATTTTCGAATTTTTTTTGATTTTATGGATTGAGATTTTTTTCAATCTACACCAAGAAAGATAGATTAATAATATGCTAAATAAATTATTTTTCGATAGATCCAAAAACTTTCGATTTATTTCGGATACCTAATTGTGCACCATGCGTCATCGCAGTCATCAGGGAACAATTTATTGATCATAATCAGGTATTTTTTAATGCAGTAGAAAACTCCCAAAATTCAAGAATTGCGTGTACATTTACGGAGAGGATCGGGTACCTGAAAGCCAATCAGCGACTGTTTATAATAATTTTTTTTCACAGTAATGAGCTATTATGCAGTGCTGATTGTAAGTAGTCTTAATTTAGGAATATTTTTGACAAGAATACTTTCAAGGTATTCGCATACATATTATTATAATAATGGCCTTAAATTACAATTTATAAGGAAATGGAAGGTCTACTGGTGTACACTACACGTCTACATTATGCATATTTTTACATCTTTTATCCCTAACATAAGAAGAATGTGTGTGCGTGAGTGTGAGACGAAATTCCTAATTGTTGTATACAGACAGACTCTGATTTAGACATATATTTTAGTTGGAGGTGAAAACTCATTGTTAAAACAATGTTGATCATTGCCATTTTTTGCTACTTGCAATAATTAACTCAAGAGAAATAACATCCTGTTGAATGCGGTTATTTATGTCTGTCTGTGTCTAAATTACATATAATTTAATTATTAATTGGGCATTATTTGACTAATACTTATAAGCAAATTAATACCTATGTAAAATTATAATACGATAAAGTACACAATTACTTATTTCTAAATTAATTTTCGTGTAGTAAACAGAAAGTGAAAGTAATTCAAATCTGTTCTAAGTGCCTATTTATGTCTGTTTGCGGTTTATAATTAAGATAATTTTATCCCTATGTAATACGCATAGGTAGGTTTGTAAAAAATGTTAGATTCACAGAAAAGTGTGATGCTAATTGATTAGATACGCAATGCACGCATAGGTAGTATTGTTTATTTACAGTCATTCTTTCGTAGGCATTTGTACAGCCATTATAAATAAATTATCAGAAAAACGTCTCCTCCATATCTACAAACTAGAGTAGTAATAATAATAATTTATTTATATTTGCTGTCAATTTTATCATTTTACATTAAAAACGTTAATAGGTCGATCTTATTGCAAACAAAGTTCATTTTCCAAAGTTTTGACAAATCTCACCTACATACTTGTTACCTGTATTAGCATTTTAAAGCGGTTGATACATGGCTTACGGCAATGGATTTGTAAGCTTGGGCTTGTAAGATTGGTGATTAAAGTCAGAGTGAGATTTGCAAGATGCCATAAAATGCTGGCATACGTTACAAATACAAGAAATGGTCTAGAGATTTAAATGTAGTGAATCAAGTATCAAGCTGTGCTATATAGATAGGGATTTTTATTCGTCACTGACGATAGATATGATTAGAGCAATTTTAATAAAGTTGACCAGGAGGGGTTGGTAATGTTAAGTGTACGTAGCTCTTGCTAGGAGATAGATTTACATAGATAGACGTGGATATGAGAATAACGCCCATTTAACCACGGGGCATGGAGGCAGTGAAGGCAATTGGGGTAGTAAGTGGGTCATGTCATGCAGATCGCTTTTGTCTGAATTCTATTCAACTCACTCTCTGCTGCACTATTACGATTACGTGATCTGATCTGATCAATCTCCTCATTTAGTAGGAATGAGAAGCAATTGACTTCATGTAGATATTACATATTGCGAAGAAATTGAAAGTTAAGGAATTAGTTCAACTCGAGACTCGAGAAGTAACAGTCAACATGTTCGCCAAGGTAAGACATTTGTTATACACTTCATTTACTATTACCACAAATCTCAATTAAATATTTCCTTACACAAGAGTTAACAATTCACTATTGTTTCAACGATTCACAATCGAGGAATTTGCATGAATTGTTACCAAAATAGTTCCTGTTGTGATTTGTATTTGCAATTTGCATGAAATTGCATGAAAATGAGGTTCGGCATTTCAAGGGGATTTTAACGAAAACAATCTTACAGAGGAAGCTAAAGACCTTTTTTGTTTTGTGCAGATTGCTTTTGTAGTTGTGTTAGCTGCTGCCGTCGTCCAATGTCAATACATTCCTCATGGTCGTGTCGCCAAAGGTAAATCGCCAAATCTCCATTCCTTCTCTTTTTGCAATTCTTTTAAATAAATCGTGAGTGATCGATCTAAATACACACGAATAGCAAGAGACCTTAACAATTTAGTTTTTGTATTTTGCTATCTAAATTAAGCTATTCTAATTAATTTTAATTAGTGCAGTGACCCTAAAGGTTGTTAATTTAGTAATTAGAATCATATTTCCTTGATTGGGCTGTGTTGAGCAGTTGGATGGATGTAAAGGTCATAAAAGGTGAAATGTGTGGCCGTGTGCGGGTAGATTGAGGTGTACATGGAAAAGTGTGTTCAGTTCAATGAGACGTTAAAAAGAGTTGATTAATGAGGCAGAGGGAAAGTTAACTGCCTTGAATTAATTAGAGTTAAATAGTTACCTTTGTCTCAGATCATTCGTAATAGCATATAGCAACTGTGTAGTCTGTGTTTTGTTTACTGACCACTTGGCTTGGCACTGGCCACGTTTCTTGCAGATAAATTATTGATATCTTTTACAATTTACATGCAATGAAAGTTGCCTTTACAAACGTTTACTGTCGCAATCCTTTTATCTTTTGCTACGGCTACAGCCCATCGACGATCTCACTGCATTTATGACTCTGGTTAACATACAGCCCTACAGCCACAATGTATTTACATACCTCTGTAATCTAATTGTAACGCATAAATAGTACCCCACCACACACACTCGCTCTATATCTCAAGTGCTATTCATTTTTAGTTGGATTTAGTTATGTTGATGTCTATAGGAATTCTGCTCTGCTTATTACCTGCAGAACTAGTTGAAGTCCACACAAGTTCATATAGAAATGCATAGACACTTTTAGTATATTAGAGGTGAAGGTATACTATAGGTTCTTATAGGTACACCATGCATATCATTATGGACTGCTAAGTACATCAACTCGTTTGTATGTTTGCTTTACCTTTCTTTGTATTAATGGCATGTTCATTTTTCATGACAATTGGTAAAAATTCTATTTTTCAAGTCCACCTTCTTGTCTTACCACTTGCCAAGATCCATTCAAACCAGACTGTAATGACTAATGTTTTAGAAATTTGTAAGAGATCGAGTACATAGCTAATTATTAATTATCTTGCATGCGTTTACGGAGTCTACATGCCATAAAGGTAGAAAGAAATGATCATTTCTACAGGAACTTGCATTTTTATAGTTTATTATTCTAATTATTTGCCTTTGAGTCATATGCGCATAGAAAGGATTTCCTTTCCACGATTACTGGCGAATTTTCCGTGTTTACGAATCAGATCACTATAGTCATAATTAATTAATTTATACAAAGACATTCACCTTCTTCTGTATACAAATATTTCATGTTATAAATAATATTTAAATGTTGCAGTGGCATATCATGCGGATCCCCATCCCAGATACAACTTTGGCTACGCTGTGAATGACCCTTACCGAGGGGACTACCACAGCCAGCACGAGGAGAGGGACGGAGCCGTGGTCAAGGGTCAATACCAATTGGTGGAGACTGATGGAAGTATCAGAACCGTCTATTACCAAGCTGACCCAGTACATGGGTTCAACGCTATTGTCGACAAAGGACCCCTCCCAGTGAGAGACCTCCAGAAGTTGGGACCCGTCTTTTAATTTAATGTTTTAATGGTTCTGTGTAATTATATTTACTTGGGAAGGGACATCTCCTCTGTTCTCTCTGTGTGTGCATTCATCTGATTTCCTTTTACATTACCTACTATATTTATTTTATACTTTACGCAGATGTACAACTCTCCATTTGATCAATAAATTATATATTTTATATATCCTTTCCTTTGTCATTCCATTGTAGATAATTATAATGTAACTCTGCGATAGAAACACTCAAAAAATAGTCATATTCGTATAAGTTGATCATCTTAAATATCACACTTAAAAAGTAGGAGTTCCAAATTCATTTGGCTACCCAAGAACAGCTCAAGTTTTAATGATTTTGGGGATTTAGATCAGTATTCCAACCGGCTAAAATGGCCAGCCAACTTACTGAATTCCTTTGCTAACCAGGCAGAGGCCAAAATGGTCAAAAATAGAAAATTTAAACATAGAAGTTGCAATAAAGATATAGTCTCTGAGTTATTAGAGGGGAAGAAGAGAAAGTTTCATGGTACATTTATCTAGCCCACCCTGTATGTGGGGTTTAATATTTAAATACACAATTATCGGGTTAATAATAATGTGTATATAATAATGGTAAAAATGTAGATATATATACAAATTTTGAAAATGGAATTAACAATTAATCCGGCCTTGTAAAGTACGTATTGACTTTACTAAATTACATCTATGTAAATATAAAGAATACAAAC
>JABASH010006098.1:0-11099 GCA_019776445.1 Tomocerus maximus
CCTTACATTTAATATCATTTATAATTATTTAAATACAAATAAATAATATATGCTTAGATATTATTGTAAATTAGTATAGCGACGAAAATTATATGTATAATATTTGTGTATCTTTTTCATGTTTGCATTTACTATTGCTACTTTGCTACTACTTATATAATTTTTGACTTTTGGTGAAAGCTTTGATCTCACTCTCAAGGCACACACCTCCGATTTCTCCGTTGATGCATACTTAAATAATTGAAATTCAATTTTCTGATTTATATTTTAGCTAGAGACGTCTCAAGTCCAAGGTATATGTCCCATTTGCTCAAAAGCAGCAGACAAAAAATGTTCGGCATGTCACACTGTATCATATTGTTCGGTAGATCATCAAAAATTGGACAGGAAATCGCACCTTATAAATTGTAAAGCATTCGTAATCAAAGAGAACGAAGAACTGGGTCGTCATACTGTTGCAGCCAGGGATTTAAAAGAAGGAACTGTAATTTTGAAAGAAATGGTTGTTGCGTCAGCCCCATCGACCGCTTTTTCTAATCACGGAGGTGGCAACTGCTGTCTTGGTTGTTATTGTTTAATGACGATGTCGGACAATCCGTATGGAAAATGTTCCAAATGCAAATGGCCTGTTTGTTCTACGACTTGTGAAAATGTAATCCTTCTAATAATTTTACTTCATTATTTTATGTCCTATTTAACAAGTACTTATTAATTTTGTTATGACGTTCAATTTGTAGTTTGAAAATCATTCCGAAAATGAATGCAAAATTTTCACAGAAAAGAAAATTCCAATTTTTTCTACAGATGCTTCAGACATTTTAGTTTTACGGACGTGTCTTTTGAAGCACAAAAATCCTATTCAATGGGAATCACTTAAAAATCTCCAAATCGAACATGTAAAACCGGAGTTAAAAGCAGCCCATGATTTAGCAAAAATTGCAGAAAAAATTAAATCATTCGGCGTTTCAGATATTGTTACGCCGGAAGACTGGAACAGAATACTAAAAACGTCAAACATAAATTCATTTGCAAGTACAATAATTCCTGCAATTAGGAAAGATCAGCCACAACGTTTAATGTGAGTATAAATTATATTTATGGATAAATTGAATTCATCAAACTCCAACTGACATTTTTGAATGTATGTATTTTTGGTTGCATTTTTTGTCTTATTTTGCAGAAATTCATTATTCCTAGCTCTGGAGGCGAGTATGTTCGCCCACTCTTGTGCTCCTAATTGCCTTCGAGAATCCTCACCGCCGCCTCATATCCAAATGTCGGTACGAACTGCTGTGAAAATTAAAAAAGGGGAGATTTTGACAATTGCATACTCTATCGGGAATAATTTGATGGGAACGTACAAAAGACAAGAAAAACGTTTATTTCTCTGCAAATGTCTCAGATGTAAAGACCCCTTGGAACTTGGTAGCAACCTTTCTACTTGGGTTTGCAAAAAATGCAAACAGCCGTCAATGGTGTCAACAGACCCATTCGATGTTAAAGCCAATTGGAAATGCAATAGCTGTGGTGACATAGATCTTCTGGGAGGCTTAAAAATATTACAGATGGATGATTTGCATAAAATAGTCGAAAACGCAGAACATACTGAGAAAGATATTACTAAGCTGAAAAAAATGGTCACTAAGTATTCCGGCATTAATTTACACCCCAATAATTGGATATTGGCTGAAGCAACAAGAAAAGCGGTCCAGTATACAGGAAATCTGAGAATTACGAGGGAAATAACCAGAGATGAACGAAACTTTTATATCTCATCTTGTGAATATTTACTTGAAGTTGGGAATAAAATCTCCCCTGGAATTTCTATGGAAACTTGTAAGTGCAAAAATATTTTGTAACAGCAGTTATTACTCATCCACTGTTTCAATGCTTACGTACTTTAATGACGTACTATTACGCATGTCAAAAATATATACCCAAGTTTACGTTGTTGAGTAATAATAATAGTGAATATATATAGCGAAACCTACTGTTACTTAATCTTCATTAATTGCAAAGTAAATTAAATCCAATTAATAACTTACCATCGCTGTAATAAAATATTATTTAAAAAATGAAGCCATTACAGTAAAATTCACGAGCAATTCGGTCCCAATAAGTCACTTGACATGGGAAACCTTTGATAAAAATTATATTATTAGTTTGGTTGTAGTGGGCCACCCGCATGAGATCCAAATTTTAAATTCAAAACTAAATGTTAAATAATTTTTAATTACAATTGCAAATTTTTATTTGTAGCTCACCTAAAATGTTTCATTGGTAAAGAAAAGATGAATAAAGCAGTTGAAGAAATCAATGAAAACATTTTGACGACGCAACAGTTTCAGGAGGAGCTAAAAGCAATAAATGATTTATTTATGGACGCTTATAAATATTTCAAGCTGGAATGGAGTGAAGAACTGGAGAGTGGAAAAGGACCAATGGCTCTTCAAATTAAAGACGATATTAATTATATTAATAATCTACTCTCTACTTTAGAAATTATTTAGACATGCAGTAGGACTGTTATCGCTACTTATATTTGCCCTAGATTCAATATTGATTTATGATAACGGTAAGCGCTTTCATTTTAAGATTTTCCAATAAAAAATGAATTAATTTTTCATGAAAACGAACTTATGATTTTAAACGGTTATTAATCACAGCGTGATATATACCTAAACGTGTTGTGACCGACATGTCAATAAAACCAATACTAATTATTTTTGATTTTCTATAAAAGTTTTGAATATTCATTTCATTTCTTTTTATTTCAGCATTTTCTACTTCTGATTTTATTGCGACTCAAATTTTGCTTTAAAAATAAACGCAATTGAAATACTATATATTATAGTATATTAATTATGACTACATTTATATGCCTTTTATGCATCTAAGGGCAGCAAAAAGTACTGCTTCCAGAAAATTCTCCAAAGCCAGGAATATTGAATGTACATTGAACTGGGGGTTTGTCAGAAGGCAAACCAACATCCATTCCCAAATCAGCACATGATCTTCCACATGCTTGGTAGTCACATTCTGGGTCGCAGCACAATCGTTTTCTACCACCGATTCCACACCTTGCTGAATCAATGAACTTATATCGACCTTCTCCGCCGGTAGCACCAGTTGTGCAGGCATGCTGAGAGAAGTGTTCACATCCTCCCCAACCACAGCCTACGCCCTTTTTACCTAAAAGAATAAAATATACAGTTAATATGTATTAAAGGCGGTCAATGTGACCATGGGAAATAACTTTACCCGAAACGAACTGGTGTTCCATTGAAATCAACAGAACTGTAAAAATACATAAAACGAACGCTGAGAAATGCATTTTGGGTAATGCAATTAATGAATATTAAATGTCCAAAAATATTTTGCTCTTATCCACTACACTTGGCTGATTATAATTTATAAACCGTTTATACACTTTTCATAGCCAAATCAATATACCAGTGGCTTTATATACTCCAGTGCAAACAGGCGACCTTGTAGCATTTCGGAAAATAAAATATGTAACAATTGCACAATCCTGTTATTTATTTATTTATTTATTTTATTTTCTATCTTCTAGTTGGACAAGCAAAGTTTGTTTGTTACCACGAACACACAGTCAGGCTTTTTAAGACTTTTGTAATAATATGCTGAAACTTATATATTTATTGACTGCTTCAACTGAAGTTGCCTCGAAGACACAGTAACAAAAATTCAACGAAAAGCGCCTCCGATTGTATATAGTATATAGCTAGGATATTATACTGGCGCTATTTCAAACCGAGAATTTTGTAATTGATTGAATCCATCTTTACGGCAGTGATTTTGTAACCAGAGCAGAGTTTGTTTATAACCGCGATTGCGCAATAGGTACGTAGAAAGTTAGGGATGCACTTTTACACAATATATGTTGGTTTTGCGATAAAGTGAAACCAAATTTTGTGATATCTATACTGGCGCTATTGTAGATGGGAGCAAGGGCATACCCAATACGAATGGGTGACTATAATTATTCGTTCGCATTATGGTAAGTTCAACCCCAGCTAAAAATGGCTAGATTAATTTGCGTCAGCTTGCTCACATTGTCGATGTTTTCGGTCAACAAACGGCTACCTTACTGAGACAGGTTCGTTATAATAATGATTTGCATAATAAAGATGACATTTCCCAGGAAATTTATTTGCATTTGCAAGTCATTGTCAAATTCGAATGAAATCAAAACGCCCCAGTTATGCTGGTTGGCCTTTTTTGCACGTGTGCCGTATGCATGGCCTGAAACTCAAACCTAAGATCATCACGTGAATGATGACACAAAAAGACTCGACCAAATTATTCAGTCGGGCTCAGGGGACTTGGCATGTTTAAGTCCAACAGACTTAATCTAATCCCTAACATCAATTTCGGGTTCACTTAAACGGTCGGGACTTCGGGGCTCGCACCATCATTTAGTCCAGTCACGGGGCACAATTTAACGTTCACCAGAAGACAACTTGCGCACAGCTATATAAATTCCCAAGATCAAAATAATCTTCAAACAAAATCTTCAATCTTCAATATAAGAAAATACCGAAACAACAGAAACCCGGACAAGAACATTGTCTTTGGTTAGTTTACGGCATTTACGGCATGCGGCATCAAAAAATAATTTACGACATGTCGACTTTATACTCTATTCGCGGCAGATAGGCTTTCGGTCGGGTCTGGGGGTGTTACCGGTGTGTACATATTGTCCAGGACGAAATTAATATTTTATTCATTCATCTTGGACAAAATTGGATGAATAAATTGTACATGAAATTAATTGAGACAGCCAATTTTATCCAACCCTTCTATTTTGTCCACTGCAATCCGGAGTGCGTGGAAATTGACATTTTCTACAAATAGTTGGTTGGTGACCTTTGAAATTGCAGAATTGCAGGTGTTTAAATAAAGCAGCTATATGCCTAGATTTCTTATTATAATAATTATGTCTGTATTCATACAAGTACACATACAGCCTACAATATGTAATCTATATCCATTCATTTCATTTCATACATGCATTTTAATTCATTCCAAACACCAGACAAAACATTAATATTTCAACTGATAATTTCAAATACCCAACTCTATAATAAATCAATAACACATAGTATACTGGTCCGCGCTTGCTGAGTTATAATGTATGCTAGCAGACACGTATTTAGAAATTTTTCAATGGGGCGCACCAAATAAAATTGTTCAAAAGCGTTGCTTTTAGTGCGAATCGCTAGAAATTTACAATTATTAACCTTTTTTAGAAAAAAATCGGCGCCTCCCCCCTCTCACCCTCTTCCAAATACGTGGCTGTTTGCTATGCGATACGGTGTAAGATGAATTAATTCTAAGTAAGGAGAATATTAAATAAAAGATGTTTTATGTATTTTAATGACCAATTAGCATATTGATTAAATTAAATTATTGAATAGGTTTATAATGATTTCCCGATCACCGATTAGCATATTTTGTGTAAAATGAATGTACTAGTATATGGTGAGGGTGAGGATATACACGTATGCGCATTGTATTTATTTCAAAAAATTTTCCATAAGTTATTTCATTAATTTTATTTATTTCAAATATTTCATTTTTCAAAAAAATTCTTTAAATAAGAAATTAATGCCATGTCTGACCCTAAGCAATGGGAGAAGACTTACGAACTTAATTACTGGACTTAGAATTTATAATTAAGTTGACGTGTCGTAAAATTTTTTGGTGCTGTTGTATGTCGTCGATTCTTTAAATATATAATATTTATGTTTATGATTTTATGTATAAAATTTTTTGGGGCTTTTTATTTACTTTTATAGAGCATTTCAGTATTTACTTAATATCAATAAAATTAAGGATTACTACCTCCCTAATCCGCGGACAGGTCGCAGTACCCAGAGTAATACATAATTAATTACGTAATTAATTAACTATTAATTTCGTAATTGCAGATTATTTTTCTCTTTCTTGTGAGCATACCATACACCTTTTGCAATTGAGCTTTTCAGCAGTAAGCAAATGTGTAAACGTGAGTTGTTCTTCCAAAAATGATTTTCCGCTTTGCTTTTGGCTTTTGTTAATTGCCTAAATTTATCGTCACTTTATATAAACACTGTGGATTTCAGTACATTTTTAAAGTATAGAGAGTTAATTTTTCGTTCCGTGAATATTACATTTTCAACAAACTTTTATTGTTCCCCCGAAACCAATGATAATCATAGAAATTTCTGAATCCCAACAAATTTTATAAATATTACTAGTTGACAAACATAATAATGCCACAAAGTAAAAATAATTAGACTTTTATGGCATAGTGAGGTTAAAATTTTAAGACGTATTTGGCAGAAATGCAACTGAAAAGGCAATTGCAAATAGTACTTACATTTAAATTAACATCAGGGCAAATGTTTGTTAAATATGCTAATAAAACTATTGATATTGTTGTCATTTTAAAGAAGGACTTTGGTGGCAAGTCCAACGGGGGCAGCGGCAAGGACGGTTTTCTGGACAACAACATTATTTCTGGTGTTGGCGACATTAGCGTTGAATCCGTTGATGGCGTCGGAAGTGTAAGTGACAGTACGGACGTGACCGTCTGGTTCGACCAGGGAATATTGACCTTCAACGCGGTCTCCGTCTCTGGCTTCAACTTGGCTCTTTTGGTCTCCAGTGATTTGGTCATTTACGGAATATCCGAAGTTGTATCTTGGGTGCAAGTCAACAGGTTCAACTAACAAAATCATTATTAAAACATCAAAATTTCCGGTAAATCAATCAAAATTTAATTCAAATTTTATCAAGGAGTATTTATTCAAGAAAACTTTGACTATTTCCCAATTATTACTCCATAAAGTTTCAACCGTTTAATTAGCGTAAAAATAAATTTCGTAGTTAGAATATAATTATCATTATCTAATTTATACATTAATACTCAATTTTCTAAAAAATAGTAAATTTGTCTGTTTTACCTCTGGCAGCAACAACAGAGTTGACGACAGGAACTTGTTGAATGACTGGAGCTTGTTGGATGACTTGAGTGATGACTGGGTTGTGTGAGATGACTGGAGCGACAGGAACTTGTTGGACTACTGGAGCCAAATTGACTTGTTGAGGAGCAACACCGACAACACGTTGGATTTGGACAACATTTCCTCCAGGATTGACAACATTTTGAATTTGACGAACAGGCCCAACTCCGACAACTTGTTGGACTTGCTGGACGACTGGAGCTCTGACGACATGCTGGACTTGTTGAACCACTGGAGCGCGGATTACTTGCTGCACTTGCTGCACTTGCTGGACTCCGGCAGAACCCACAAAAACTGGACGCTGTTGGAGGAGTGGAACTTGCTGGACGACTGGAGCATGCTGGAGAATTGGACCTTGCTGGAGAATCGGACCTTGCTGGAGAAATGGAGCACCATAAGTGACTCCGGTGGAAATTACTCCGGCGGAGGCATATCCGAAGATAGCAACCAAAACGGCAATCTGAAAATTGGGAAAATAGAAAACGGAAGCTGCAAAAATTATTCCTGGCAAAAATACCAAACTAGAAATTATTTTATGTCCAAACCTTAATCATTGTGCTTTATTTCTTATTTGACTAAGGAACTGCTGAATGAAGATTGACAGTAAAGTCAGGTGAACATCAGAACTATTTATACAAATTATCTTGGGTGACATTGACAACAAATTAAAATCCTTGTCTTTGAAATAATGGTTAATTGAGACGCAATTTATTGCTTGTAGACAGATAGACTTCTGATGTTTTTCTATTTTTCCTAGCCTCATTTTTGCTAGATGGACATTTATTTGGTTCTAATTAGACAAAAATTACAATAATTGTATAATCCATTAGATTTTTCAAATTATAATTTTTCTGTGCAAATTCATAGAAAAGATAGCATCATTATAGTTCTAGTGATAACACTAGGATCAAGGATAACCAACAAAGCTCTACTGTACTGGATTTAGAATTCTTGTTAACTCTGCCTGCATAGGTAAATCAGAAGCAATTGTTTAAGTTTAATAAGGCAATGCAGGCTTATGCAGGAGTAAACAATGATTAGTTAGTATTTATAAAATTCACAGATAATAAACTGAGATATGTGGTGATAATGAAAAAAGATAGACATCTAGTAATAACTTTCTTCATTTTTACATACTTAAGTGGTTTCCTGCATTAAGCAGATATTATTAGCTGTTACGTAACTCTGCGTTGTGTATGAGAACATACAGCTATCCTCAATTTGCAAAAATACCCATCGTGTCTTATACCAATGCATGATAATACCTATCGCCATGCATAATATTTATTAGCAAATACTCACACAAGGGCATGTTTACCACGTCTGTAGAAAGCTATGATTTTATTCTCCTGTATACTGTATCTACTTGTATTTAACTATGATGCTTAGTAAATATAAGTAATCGCTCCACTACAATTTTTTAATGTCATTTTTTTACTTGTGTTTAAGTGTGTTAAGGTGTTGATATTGAAATTGATGTGTAAATGTTAGTTCGCTTTTTAGATGATCTGCCCCATTCCTATCACCTTCCATTTCAATACAATAGTGTGATGTATTGAAAGCCTTATTATGTTTGAGCCATACGTTAGGTAATAAAAATATATTCTTAAAGAAAACTGAAATACACCAACTGAAGACATTCACTAAAATAATACAGTAAAACTGAATAATGTCTTTTTGTGAACAGGGAGGTTAGATCGATCATAATAAATCTCAAAAACGTATTATTTGTCACTTCCTATTATTTCGGTCAGTTAGAATTGAATACATTTAATTGATTTTGTAGTGTGCTATTTCATTACCATTTGGTCTGCCTAGTGTCTTTTCTGTTATCTTGGGCAATTAATTATAACTATTACTTGTATGCGATATATGCTGCCAGACTTGGACTTGGTTAATAAGCCTTTTGAAATTTTCTATGCAAAGATATCTGCTTTGATTGAGATGGAATAATTAATTATTTAGACTAGACAAGCTTATTAGACTAGGTATTACTATTTTTATTATCCAATTTTGTAAATTTCTAAATATTTGCAGGCTTTAAGGTAGCTTTTCCAATAATATAATTTCACACTGAACAACTACATATAGTTCACTTAGAACTTGAATAACAATTTATAATAATCCCAAACCACTTTCACCTAGCGATCCATTATTACGTGGTGGTGGAGTTAGATTAATGATTTTACACATCAATGGGAATACATCCACACTAGTAAATTCATTTCTATCTGGATAGTAGTATCCTTTTTTAAATGCTGGTCCAGTAGCAGCAAAGAATGCTTGCATTGTTGAGACGTTATTATCATAGCCGTGGATACCAACTTTTTTGCTTGCAGTGTCTGAAAATACAAATATCTCGTTTTATTAAATTGTATTTCATTAGATGTTTTCTCAGCCTTCAAATAAAATAAGGTTTGCTTCGGAAAATTTACAAATTCCCTTTTTATAACAGATTTTTGTAAATTAATTAATACGTCTCAGCAGTCCAAAATATTTTTAATTCAGAGTTATTGAATTTCATTAAAAATCAAATGTTTTTAGCTATTTATGTCAGAATTAATAATAGCTTACACGAATAGTCATCAAATGCATATCCTGTGTCAGCAACAAGAGTAATTGCGTAAACTCTTCGGTCGTTGTGCTTAAAATGCCATCCCTCAGGCAAATCTTCTTTCAGGTAAACTTTAAAATGCTTTCCTGCTGACGCAGCCCTTAATTGTTGGTACAGAATATCCTTTTTTCCTGTATTTCATGATATAAATTATTTCCTCTCAAATGTTGTTTAGGAATGTAAGAACACCCATTTAAAAAATCTTTGAAAGGGATAGTGCACACAATGTGTTTCTGTATTTCCTGAAACGGATTTAGATCTTCTTAAACAGAAAAGGATAGTCAGCTTTTTTTCAATTCAAAATGCGGTAGGTCCCATCCGTGCCCCACCCGCCCCTCCCTAATTTTAAGTTAGATTATGTAAAATTAGGTTAGGTTTGTAGGGTGGGGAGGATGGGGCCTTTTAGTCTGACCGTACAAAATGATAAATTGAAATACCTGCTTTAGGGGCCAACATAAATACCGGTGAGTTTACGTAGGGAGTGTGTGCCAAACTATTATCGTACAGCGATCTTATTGGAATTACGTTTGTCAAAGAAACTTCTTGAAAGCCATGATCACTTAGGACAATTAAATTTATTTCATCCTTGATTCCTGTAGCTTCAAGTCTTTGGAGCAAATATCCAAGAGCAGTATCCACTTTTTGAATTGCCGTAATTACCTGTGACGACTCCGGACCATAAGCATGTGCTTGAGCTATTAAAAATTATTTGATAGGTTTGTAATCGTTATATAATTACACTGAAATACATTTGGCGGAAATTGTAATTAATTAAATCAGAGCCGGTGGGTCGGCCTCGCGCCAGTAGGGATCTCGCGCCGACCCTGGTTAAGGGTTTGTTGTTATGTAGTTAAGTACCAAGTGTACTATCTGTAGAATGTAATATCAACGAATAAAATCATAAAATTCAACATTCATAATACTTCAGTCCCAGTCTCAGTTTACTAACAATGCTCATTGTCGACAGATTTCAAAAAAAATCTGGAGGAAACTTTTTTTGAATAACTGAAAGGTGTTTCGAGAAAAACGGTCCCTTGTGATCCTCCAGGACCTTGACAGAATGTCTGGCAAAATTAATTTTCCAAATCGAGGTATACTTGAATTTTCTTTGATTTTCTAAAGTATAAAATTTGAATACCTACCTACTACTATTGTACTCGATTCAATACAAATTAACCGAGTCAAGACAAAGTTCCGCTAGTTGACTCGACGGAGGGGTCTCAATAAAAGGCTTAATTAATAATAGCCTACTTATCTGTTTTATAATAGCTCATAGGGCCTCGAGATTAACGTTTTGCCTACGGACTCGCAAATTGTTGCAACTTTTCCTGTTCGGAACGCACCTAAAATGCGACTGGGAAGGTTTTTGATAGATGCTGACTGAAATTTGTTTGGCAGTTTCTTAAAATTGCGTCATGTCTACCTATGTCTAGTACTGCAAATGATGGAAATGA
>JABASH010006099.1:0-11099 GCA_019776445.1 Tomocerus maximus
TTAAAATAATTTTGTCTAAAATATTTTTCCGTTATTTCAGGAAAGTTTTAGGAGATTTATGAATTGCTAAATGAATGTATACAATAATCAGTTATACTTATACATACTATCAATAATGAATTGATGAATGATGATTCCTAAATAGTAGCACCCTATTAATCCTCCTTCAATTTTACATTCCTTTTAATTTATTGCAATTCTAGTAGATGCTTAGAATTTCTATACTGTGTTAAAATTCTAGAATGTTCTCTTGTATTGAATTGTATGAATCTTTCAAAGTTTTGATCCTTTCCCCGATTCTAATAAGTCCATTTGGCTGTGAAATATCAATTTTCAATTTTGTATGCATATGGAAATAGGAAATAATGGCATAAAGAAAACAGGTCATTGGAAATTGTAATAATGGCTTGGAAGTCAAGCTTTATTGTTATTATTAGACATGATTCATAAACAAAGGAGAAAAGAGATAAAAGGCCATTTGCATTAGGAAGAACAATGGGACTCTAATCTTTTAAGCCAATCCTTTTATTTTCTGGAGTGTACTTGTAATGAGAGACTGGGTTGCAATTTGTAATAGTATTCATATGGAATTGCAAGTACTCGAATGCAATGGCAGGATGGAGTAACATGGTGACATTTGTTTTCAGATATCCCTGCTGGTTTCCTCAGTTTACATCCTTCTGGGTATGGCATTGATTTCCACAGTGTTTAATTTGGTTCAAGAGGAAATTGTTCGTGGGAGATCTGGCCGGGGAAGGCATTATCATCGTCCCATCTCCTGACTACAGAACAACAAAGACTCCCACCAACGGGAAAACCACATCGGGCTGCAACATATTACACTTGATACGTCAAATTCCAACTTGGTCAGTTTGCATGTAATTACGTTGGCTTCCAACTGGTTAACAAATGTATTTCTGGTTGAGTAAAGAGTAATGTGTGTGTTCACAGGGCGAAGAGTACTTTGTTCCAAAAAGCATGGTAACCGAGTTTTTTGCGCCTCAGCCAAATGTGGTGGAGATGGCGACCGGAGGAAACGTCAACTTTGTGGGAGGACGCTCGTCAGCCACATTGCCCCGTCCCACAAGACCGAAAACAGTCACATTCGAAGATGAAAAGCTGAGCAAAGAAGCACCTCCGGATGTTTTTATGTGAATGAAATGTCCCAAATTTCCATACATTTTAGAGCTACAAGAGAAGAGGAAACAAATCATGTAGTGAGCCCGTCCATGTCATTCAATTCGCGTAACATTGTAATTCAACGTAACTTGAACAAGTGGAAATTTCCCTGCTTAAGGACAGACAGATACATAAATACCTAAATACGTGTGTACGTAATGCTGACACCAAAGCATAAAGTGACATCCCAACAGACCCTCTCCCCAGACACGAAAATCTCTGCAGCCATCACTTTTCTCTTACACTTCATTTTCTCCATCAAATTCCCTTCCATCCACTTTAGTGTGCTGGTGTTATGTACTGCCAAGACTTCCACTCTTGTGAACAAAGTATGCGTCAGGATAGTATTATTCAACTAAACCAAACTAAATAACTTAAATTTCTCTTTTACTTGAATCGAAACTGTTTCATACACTTCTCAAAATGCTCTCATGGTTTCTATCTATAGATATGGACGAAACAAATATTATAGTGTGCTATTTGTGACTGTAGCCACTTTCGTATAATCGTACAGTAAAGTTGTAATGTTGATTCCTACAAAATGTCTTTTTATTCCACATACTAATATATATATCTACTATGTACTGTTATACATATATATTATATAATCAACTAGAAGTGCTTCCTTCACTGTCCGTCTTCATTCCCGTCCCTTTCTCATCTTTTCCTAAAACCCAACAAATATTTAATTCAAACCACTTTTCATAAATTAGCTGTATTCATACCACCGCTTTTCAAAACTTGAAAGTTAATTACTTCAGACAGCCGGGCCTAGAATTAGCAAATTGTAGAACTTATTTAATAGCATTTTCCACTCTTCTGCTTAACACTGGGCAACTTACTACAGTTCTCTTCCTCTTTTCATAACCCGAACTTTACATGAATGTCTCCACATATTATGTTACCCAATGTTTATTCTCTGTCAACAGAGACAACTTTCTTTAAATAATTTGTTTTACTCATTTTCGTGAATTAACATAATCTGTCCTTTCTAAGGCTTTTTCATTTCTAACCTACCCCTTTCAGTAATTATGACCCTTCATTCATTCTCTGTGTACAATGTTTTCGTTTCTTTTAAATCCAAATGTTGATTGTGCAATATTTCCATAAATATTTATGTTTTCCCATATCCCCCGTCTAGTTAATATCTTTGCATCTTCAAGTGTCAACTCAAAATGATAGGTAAATCTATGCATGAAATATGCCAGAAATAGATCCTTTCTGATTTAATATTTGACAAGTTTACTACCCGAACCAATCCGTTAATGCACAGAGAAACAGAAAGATTTCTCTGGCTTAGCACTTACATAAAAACCCTTTTAATATTAACTTTGCATATGCATGTATTGCCAAAATTAAAGGCAGATACTGTAATTTGTCATTAATTAATATTCGGTAATTGGTATTGCTATTTGTACTGCGAATGTGAAGTAATTTGAAGTGGCAAATGCTACCAGGCTCCTCGTTTATCAATTATTTTAGTGTGAAAATGGGATTGGCAAAGTTAGTGGAAGCAGCCAAGTAAAATTGTATTATAAATGTAAAGTGGTGAGTAAATGATGGAGAAATTACGATTGGTATCTACCACGACGTCATCTATAAAATAAAAGGCTGGTAGTCACCGTTCATTTAACAAGTGAAGAGGATTTGGCTACTGCATATGCATAGTCGACTCAATAAAACTAGTAGAATGAGTAGCCTAATGGAATGAAAAAGCATAGCGTCATTATAATCTATATCATCAGATAGGCATTATGTGTTCAGTCAGATGTACGTCAGGACCATTATTTTAGGATCTTTCTAGCATAACCCCTGGTAGTGAATTGTAGAAACGCACAAGTCTTATTACATCTGAGTTGGAATATTTATTGTAAGAGCATTCTGAGCTGAGTCGTATGGGCTGTACGGAAGAGCTCTGCAAAGCCGAGCTTATATTTGACTGAAACTTTAATTATGAAATTCCCTTTTGGTTGGTAATGGTGAAAGTACAAAAGAAAAGTCAAAAGTAAGTAAGTAGAGTATGTGGAGACTGTAGACCAAGTTTAGAGAAAGGTTGAAAGATGAGAGAGAGAAATAGGCTTAACTTCAAATTGGCCAAACTTTATAAAAGATGATTTGGCCCCTGGCCTTCTTTTACTTCCCTCATAATGTCTAGCGTAAGTCATTTTTTACTCATGACATACCTATGTCTCTCTTGACAGATCCTGTATTCATACTCACCACGTCTCCAGATGTGCTGTTCAAATTATTTTTATATTAGCTCCTATCTCAACTCGGACCATTTAATGCTTCAGTGCTAAGGGGAAAGATTTAGATGCGACAAAGATTCTTATTTGACTTTATGTCATCATGTCTCTCTCCGTTTCTTCCAGCATCACTACTTTATTACTTACTATCTCATTTCATTCTAAAAGAGCAAGAAAGGACAAACCGGTATACCTCCACCTTCAATGCATCATAGGTCTACCTCACACAATGTACCTATATGCTATTATAGCCGAATACTACAACGTCATTGCTTGCAGCATAAGAATTACAACTTTGTTGAGGTTGAAGACATGGCATGCGACATATGACAAATTACGACTGGAGAAATGTTGAGTAAACTCTGAGTCTTAACTTCTGGAGTAAAGCACACATTTGAAGAATAGATACCTATATATGCAAATTTTCCTTCTACCTGGCTGGCTGGACTGAGAATGCTCCATCCACTGAACAAGGTGTTGCAATAAATGTTTTCCTGGGTACCCGTAGTAGAACGTAGTAGAACTTAGTAGAACCCGGGTTGGTGGAGGAAGTGACATAGGTGAGACCGGCAACTGTAGCAAATATACCTGAGGCATAGTGGGGATGCCAAAAAACTATTTAGCAGTACGTGGGAGAATGCAGACGGAACAATAGGGCAATCGATATGGTTATTATTGGCGTGACTTGCCTTTATACTTTATGCCTCTGATATTATGTGCTAAAACCTCACGGCTTTGCTGTAGTACACTTCAGTCCGTTGCTGGAGCTAGACAGTTGCCTAAATTGATCTAACGGCAGAGTTGTTGCTACCATGCGTAATAAGTGAAGTATATCTAGTAGGCATATCGATTGGCATCATGGCAGGCCGGCTCTGCAGTTTGTCCAGCCTTATCACAATTTTTTTAATAGAAATAGCTGTTATGTTGTCATTTTGGGTCGGTGATTATTGGACACCTATATTTGGGAAATTTAGGAAACCCTGTGATGTCACAAACTCGTCCATTGTGCGAAAATTGGTCCAAAAAGTAAGTTCACTTTCACCACCAACTCTCTCCATTTCATTTTATAGATTACGGTGCGGCAATCTTATTTTTATAACTACGTAATGATAATGTGCAATAATAGAAAACAATATATGTATTTTATGCATAAGAAAAGCATTTACTTACCAATTTCGGATCCGGAGAAATAAATTATGACAATTGTTTCCTTCTAAGAATTGGAGTCCAGTACTTAATCGATATGGAGTTTCCCTGCCGTTGGAATGTCCTTTAAATCTTTCTAGAGATTTGTTGGGGGCAAGGGAAGCACTTAAAAGAGCTCGCTCATCACATTGGCAGTGTCTTCAATGTGGCAAGAAGTTCTACTTCGAAAGACATTTAGATCTCCACATAGAGAGAAGACACGGCGATGTTATCAATACTGTAAGTATAATTTTATTCCTTTTTTCTCAAAAAACAAATTATTTAGTCTCTTTTAAGATTATAGTACCTAAAGCTATTAACATTAAAACCATTTAACCTTTTATGTTAAAAACTTGCATTTTACATCGTTGAAAATGGATAATTAACTTAAATAATCACCATAAGTTCCTATTTATGCTCAAAATAAAAAAGATTGCTAATGTAATTTGTATAACTTGGGTCTTTTGTTGATTCTGGTTTAATAATGCTTTGATCTGATTGCCTTTCAATGAAAGGGTAATCTTTTTCAACTGTGATATGGATTTATTTGGAAGCAAGCAAGCCTTAATGAATACAAAATGAAAGTTTTTATGAATTTAGTTTCTTACGTTTAACCACAGCCTTAGAGTTTTTCATGCAAAATTGTCTAGTATTTCGTATTCATTTATTTAAAAGACTGGCAATTTTGACTCAATTGACTTATTATCAGGTACTGTTCTTTTAAACTCCTAATAAATGCTAAAAATCGAAAGCATGAATTCCTGTAGGCTTATATTATGTGGATCAGAATAAAGATGGATGTATCATATATCACCTATATAAAGATACTTCTGTATGTATGTACTTACTACATTTTGATGTGCAGCGTGACTTGTAATTAGTTTAATGTCTCTGCATGATAGTTAACCGATTAAATAACAACATTGAGATATGATGTTCCATTCAGCTTTACATAAGTGACGCTAAAAGTTAAATTTCTTACTCATGCCACTTCTACTTTAGCCGATGGCTATAAGTTACAGCATAAGAAATAACAATCATATCGTAAATTGACGATGAAAACTATTAGACGGTTCCACGGCTGTAAATATTTGAGTTCATTGAATAAATGAAAGTAAAAAAGGATTATTAATTAAATATTAATAAATGCTATCAACGTTTTGTGTTCCCGAGGGTTATTAAACCTTTCTTCTGATTTTATAAAATAAGCAGGCAGAAGACTCAATATGTTTGGGCCATTTTTGTGACGTTATGAGATGCGACGTTTTGATGTCCACTTCATTTCTAGATGAAGATTCCAAGTCTACCGATATTTCTGTTTGGACACCGATGACTGGCGGTCCATCTTCAAAATCCTCGCCCAGTACGCCGATTTCTTTTCATTTGGAGCACCAAAAATCTGCTAAGCCCCAACAGTCCAAGAAAGAAAACCAAGAGACAAAAGAAACGAAGCACCTCCATAACGAACCCGAGCCTAATAGTGAACATTGTGATGAAGAATATTATTCTCATTTACGGCGGAAGTGTGGGGATTTAGTCTGGGAGTGTCTTCAAGGGCTCATTTCCATTCTTGATGCCAAAGATTTCAAAGCAATTCAGAGTAATAAAGATAAATTATTCATACGACTACCTTATGCTTCGCATCTGACTCAGAAATTAAATCTGAATAATATATTTAATGTGATAGACGAGCTGGAGTCCATTAGCTGTTCCTATTTATCCTGCTCCAGATATAGTGACACTTGCTGCTCTTCTCAATCACGAATTCGAGGAAAATTACGGCCATTTTTCATTGTCTTCGGCTCACTGCTAATTTCATTATGTCTTGCTCTGGCCTACTATTTTGCATGGATTTACACCCAAAGGTAATTTCCACTCTCAAATCCCATTATTCGAATGTGTTATTTATGCCTAATGAGTTTAACTATCAAACTCTTTCCACAGTTCGGAAGACCAAGTTCTCTACTACGAAGAAAGAGAACCTCGAACCTATCAAGATATATCTTGTTGCAAATTAAACAGTCCGAAATTGGTGCACCGAACAACACATTTATGAAACAAGCTTAACTTTGTAAATCTTGCAGAAAAAATGACAAAAGTAGAGCAATGCAATAGACGACAAAATTTTTAATTCGGTGATAATGCACATATTATATACATACACTAATAATGACTACTGAGCTGCAACTTCATTGGCTCACTCATAATTGCTCCAGATAAACTTCCAGATTTCATAGTGGTGACAGTCTGTCTGTAATCTCTGTAATGTAAAACGTAATGTTATGATAACATATTTAGCACTATTAATAGAACTAACTAAGTGATCACCAATTTCTTCTTAATAAATATAATTATCCATTTCAAATCTCAACTTTTAATTACTTAACTAAAACTCTTTGGTATTACATGGAATTTCCCGATCATTCAACCGACATTTTAGTCAATATATAGGTACAATGACCATTTCAACGTCAATAAACGCTGCTTCCGCAATTACACATCTTTTTTTTGCCTTTTACCAATAATGAAAATCAGCAAGTAATTTTATTTCGGAATAAAAATACGTTTTTGTAGTTATGAAATCCTTGAAATTGATTCTGCGAATCCTGTTACTGTTTATTGCATGTCCATAAATAATATTATCATAATTTATATGAAAAAGAGAGACCACAAATTAGTACGCAAAACGATTAAAAAAACTCCTTCTCTTGTCATATCTGTATATAAAAGGTCAATGCAGTGTGATCTTGACTTTCCATCTCCTGGTGATGCTCAAAAATACTTTGCGATGCTTGAGTCTTGGGTTGCTCATACAAACTTTAATAAATTACAAACATCTTGTTCGCTAAACTATCTGCTATTGATTGTGATACTTATAAATAAGGTATATATATTATATATAATATAATGCAGTACAATCCTGGCAAACATTTATATATCCTTTCATTGATCATAGAAAATGAGTTTTATCGGCATAAATAATAGAAATATTTCTAATATTTTCAAAATTCTATTTTATTTATGTTCCAAGCCTCTTAAATATCGTAATTTTCCATATAAAGAAAATGAAAATCTTCAATAATTCTTATGATGGAAGTTGTGGCCTCTCTGACTGGTTTTACGAAGTTCATCGTATTTCGCAATGTATAGCGCACAGAAATAAATGATCGAACTTTCGGAAATCCGGCAAAGTATAAGAAGAAACAGCCAATGCAAGTTGACAATGAGTTGTCACTGGTTTATGGAAATAAAGATATTACGATGAGACTACTATAAGAGTTGCCCGAAATCCCTAGACTGTGGATTGAAGAATTTGCAGTATTGCAGTATAGTATGCAATTAGGTACATGGTGCACATTAAATTTGGGAAGCTACCAAGTTTTTCATAATCATGATTGGTACAGATAGTACTGCATATACAGATGGTGATGATATGATGGGTATGGGTAATGGTGGTAGGTATCTACTAATATTATTTTCGTTTATTATTCTTGAAGAACAATCTCGCAGTAGTAATGGTAGAAGTGCAAATGCATATAATTTATTACTGCAAATTACAAGGCCTATGGATTCATTTTCATAGTAGTGATAAGTAGATATCCACCCACTTGGGTATAAAGTCAGAGAAGTGTGCGCTGTAAAAAGGACACAAGCTTACACCGTGTTGATATAATTCTAATTGTGAGACATCAACTCTATTTAAGACTGGGTTGATGTTGATGGTGCAAAATTCCAGCCACCCCATATTGATTCTTAAGATATTTCCTGATGTTACACTTACATTGCCTTTAGCTTTTCTAAATACTGAAACGCAGATTTTAACCATAAAAATGGAACTCAAATGCGAACATACAGTTGATATCTGTATGTTCGGCGATATAGTAAAATCTGCTAGGTGCTAGGTGATTTCCCCAAAACAAAAGTTTCCCTTGGCTAGTTAATTTCAATTGAATAACTAAAAAATTATTATTATCCTCATTAATCATTACCTAAAGCCCGTCACCCTGAGAAGCGTACCCTAAGGTACCCATGATAATTCAAATGATCTTGGTAGATAGCAAGGATTGTTTTAAACTCCATTTGATTTTGCATTCATTTGTAATTTGCTTTTTTAATGTACTTATTTGACTTGTCAGAATTCTTATTATCAAAAGATGAAAATGAGCCAAAAATAATTAATCCTAAAAGCTTTTGAGTATTTAAAAAAAATCTTCTTATTCTTGGATGGTCAACTCGAAAAGCCCCTTCTAATTCTTGCTTGTAGTTTTTCATGCTGGATACTTCGCTTCGATTTCTCTATTAACCCAGCCTTAACATAATACTGATATTGTGGCACCTTGCTAAGTTGCAAGCAATGCAAAGTATTTTTATGCAAATTATAATCCCATAATACTTCCAGAGTGTTTAAAAGTTTTTAGTATCATCTATACAACTCAATCTCTTGGACTTTTGGAATCACTTTTAGCAGCCAAGTCGACGTCGAGTCGACACAGAACAGAGCTCAGCACACCTACGTCATGTAAGAGCATTGAGATTGTGTTCATTAGCTGTGTGCGTGTTTCAGTGGTGGCTGGGATTCTTTGATTAAAATATCCTTATCGTCTCAGAGAGAGGTCACTCATCACATCAGGCTTAAGAGCACAAGACAGACATTCTTAAGAATTGATTGATCTGCTACGAACAATGCAAAACATTATGTTACTATTAATAACCACAACTATTTCAATGCATGCAAGGAAGAGCAAAATAAATGAAAGTGTCGTTATCTGCAGTTCTGTGTGTTTACCATGTCCAGCTTTTATTTCCGTCAGCCGACAGTCAGCACAGATGCACCCAAATCCTTCAGGGTAAATTAAGACAAGTTATCTCAGTTATCTGTATCTACTAATAAAAATATTCTTACACTAGCTGCAGACTAGCATAACTATGCGCTAGTAGGTGTTGAAACTGTTGAAATATGTTAAACTTCCGCGCATGCCTGGTCGCGAACTTTCTATTTAAAACAATTTTTTATTAGTACGATTATTTAGAGGACTGTGACCTCAGCACAAAGTGCTGCTAGAGAGCGGTGATGAAATATGCAAAAATATAGCGCCTGCGTACAAATGTGAATTTCGACTTAAATTCCCTTCCAAACAAACTCGTTAGTACGATTATATATTGTAATGGTTAAGGAGATAAAGCATTATAATATTTACCTATTACGTATGCCATGGATGGTTCAACCAAAAAAGCGATATTTCATCCCGCGCTCTACACAAACACGATCAATCACGGACCACCGATACTTACGACGTAGGATAGAGGTTTCATACAGGGCCCAAAAGTAAATCTGAAATTTAGCCGACGATTAAGTAACAATATGAACACGCGATGTTCCTTACACAGTGTCGTGTCAACAGCGATGAACTATATGTAATTTGAAACTGGGGAATTACAATTTCGAAGATGAGTTCCTTCCTTCTCATCATTATGGATTCCAGGGGATTCAGTTTGGATGGAGCCGACGACTGCCTAAAGTAGCTATTTTAATGCATTTCCTGGGAGCTGGGAGGATTCCGTTCTAAGAGAGAAGAGAGAGAGAGAAGGCAAAGAATTAGGATATCCAAAATGAAATCTTTTAATCAATAACCTGGAGACAGGAAAATTAGAAATTTACTACCCGGGACGAAAAAGACCAATCTCCAAAAATATTCAATATTTTGGGTATTTGATTGCTTCGACGCTAGATTTCCTTTTTTTGTTGGGTACACTAGTTTTAACTACACACGGGTACACTACACTAGTTTGCAATAAAAATTCTATGGTGTGTAATAAATATCTATTCGAATTGAGTGAGAGTAGTAAGAGTTCAATATCACATAGAACCCTGGATTTCTGTGCGCTAATTCTATGCTGCATACAACATACTATTTGACATGTATTTAATGCCTAAATAAACTAATCAGTAAAAAAAAGTTGTATTCATTATATATGGACATGAATTTCCTTAGTTTAAGTTCATCGTTTGCTTAAAATTTAAACGGTCATTCAAAGAATCCCTACATGATGCATGCTAATAATGATGGTGTGGTAGGTTTTGCCGTAAGACTTTATCCTAAATCCTTTCTCGGAATCGTATATCTGGTTTTGGGTCGAGTGATGTTACATCAGTAATTATTAATCTAAATCTGAACTAAATTTTCTATATTTAAATCTTTTTTTAAATTTTTAGCATCTTTAGTGTCAACAAGTTCATTATCCAATGCCAATTTTGCTTTAACCGAAATTACATAATAAATTACACTGTCCACGAAGTATTCATAAGATAGGACTTTATAGTTACATATTATAGTGTTGCACCATTAGTAAGTAAGCATTAGTAGTAGTTTAAAAACAATACTTTGAACAAATTAAAAATGTAGCTACAATTTAGTTTAGTACAGTTAAAAATGTATGTATCCTTTTACAACTGTTTTAAATTTCCATTACATGTGGTATAGAACTAAT
>JABASH010006100.1:0-11098 GCA_019776445.1 Tomocerus maximus
TGTAGGGTTTGCTGTAGGTACTGTACTGTCATTGTTGTATGATATGTATTTATTGTATAGCATTATTATTACAAATTAGTAAATTCCTATACCTTTACTTTAGCTCTGATATATGCTTAATTTTAAATTGGGTGCAACGTTAGTGTACAAACAAAGTACTGTAATATAAATGTGGTTCATTAGTATATGAAAATTATTAGAGCTCGGAATACCCTAACCTGCTTAGTATTGTTTTTATTCACTAATAAGGATAATTAAGTAAACAAATGTGGTCTGGTACTGGTAATTACAATTAATATTGTAGTAGCAAGTTATTATTATGAACCTGTTATTGTTCTTTCGGTTATAACAGGAAGGTGTTCGGTTATTTTTTGGTAGAGCCATTCTGTGACGTTAAAAATGTGTAAGTAGAATGACTCAAATGGCCACTGTTCCTTAAACTGCTTTACTAAAAGTGTAACTTAAAGGAGTGTTTAAGACAAGGGTACTAATTCTACAAACACAGCTTAAACCGTAACATGAAATCGAATTGATAAAATGTGCACTGACTGCAATTGTCAGTAATCAATTTGAAATTTTAACTGTCCACACAAACGTGCATCTACAAAAAGTAATTAAGAAGGGAGAAATATCAAGTTCTACTTGGTGTAGGTGCTACTATGCTATATGCATATAGCTATAGCTGTAATAATCATAGTATCTTACTAGTTCTCTCTCTCCCACAGAAGTTTAATAATGTGTATCAGTGCAGGTACTAGTTACACACCAAAATTACTATCGTCTAATATGTAAAATAGTACTGTAATACTTTGTTGCATTTATGGTAGTGTTCTCTTTATTTCTAGTATTCTGTCATGTCTTCATTTGGGTGCAGATTCGCATGTGCATCCCAAATGATAATTTGTAATTAATGAAGAAATGACAGATGTGATGTTTGTCTTACTTATATATATATAATACTATTACAATTACTACACGTGCAGATTTTCTTTAATGCTCATTGACTGTATCAAATAATATTATAGCTACTATGTAAAATAATGTTAACGAACACTATTAACGGGCATAATATTAAAAGTTTACTTAAAGGGAGCATGTGTGTGTAAATTGTAAATGTTTCTATGTAGAAACTTTTGTAAAACAAATGACTGCATTGCACTCGCTGTGCATTTCAAAGGGAAAATTAAAGTGTTCATTTTTGTTGATTAATTCTAGTAAGTTGGTATATACTATATAATAGTTATAAATGTGTACTGTCCTGTACTTCTGCATTACACAGCTAATTGTAAGACTAACTGCTGGAAAAGTAAAAGATTACATACAGCACTTAAAAATTAACTTAAAACTAGGAAGTAAAATACAAGTAGTTACGTTACGATACTATGCGATGCACAGATACAAAATGTTAACTTTTAATAGCTATCTATATCTGTAATTTAATTGTCTTGTATTTTGTAGCTCCCTATTGCATATTTGTCGTTGTATGTATAGAAAACTGTATTGTGTCACTAAACTGTATCTAACTAAACCAAAACCAATGTCTATTACGTGTTTGTACATTGTAACCTACTGTATATTTACTGTAAATAGTAATGATTAGCTTATTAGTACACGTAGAGTAGATTAGGCATTAACACTATGCAGTCCAGTGCCGTGGTATATGTATTAAAAACGTTTAGTACAGTGCAGTTGTAGTACCTTTAAATGTGTACCTACTATAATTATATAATTAGTACGTAGATACATTTAATTTGTTTAGAATTCAGTTCTGATGTACAACAGTAACTGTAATCTACTCAATGCTTCTCTGTAATTGGTAATATCTACTACATAATGTATCGTAATGTAATTATTTGGAAACAGCAAAGTGCAGAGTGCAATCGATATTACTGTAACATTATTTATTATTGCATTTTGTAGGAAATTATTTATCTATGGATGATCTTATGCCGCATTTATTTATCTAGCTCCCTATACGGAAGCGAATTATAATTAGAAAATTCCGTTTCTCTCCGGTTATTTTATATTTATGTCCAGGAAATTCTCTTGACTTTTACTAAAGAAAAATAAATCGCATGATCGTTATCACTCTTTCTATTGACCTATCTTATAGTTTTAGGTGAGTAATTCTTGGAACAGGTTTACGGGATTGTGCATTTGCTATTAATACAAATTTATATTAGAGATAGGGACAATCTGTCTTCGGCTAACTATGATAAGTGGACAGAGATATAGTTAACTATTTCTTAGTTAGTAAGAAAGTATATAAATTCTGTATCTTCGGAATTTCGATCGTCTTGAAAAGCTGGCGTGGTGGCTGCTGTAACAGATAAAATTTTGTTTTGCACTGGAATGAATAATGTATGCAGATATGCAAATAGCCTAAGTTAAATTCAAATCGTAATAGCCACATTGTTAATAATTTTTTAGTGTTTGCAAATGAATGATTGTAATTTCGTAATAATGTCACAATTAGAATGGAGGAAGTAAGTATGCACTGCTCTTTTGCTATTATGATGAAAAGTTCAAATTTTGATATGAAAATCCCGGTAAATATTACATAGAATCAAATAAAAGATAATTACAAGAAACTACAAATTAGCTACATAATACTGTACTAGAGTAATGGAAACATGTATTGAATTACTAATAGACATACCCAGGTAGATTCTAAGGAAAAATCATGTCAGATTGATTGATTCAGATCAGACTTACTCAGGCTCTAGAAAAGAAAGGCTATAATTACATATATAGATCGGTATACCTACCAACAATACAAATACTAAAGTACAGACAGTCAGAACTATAGGAAGATCTTTCGTTATTTTAACCGAAATCACTCCGAGGAATAGGAAAAGTCAATTTTGAAGGATTCTTATTGATTCTAGGACAGGCATTTCATACAAATTAATATCGACCTACCTGTCGTTGTAGTTCTTGAGAAATACTCCAAACAAATTAATATTTACATGCAAAGTCGTATTACAAAGCAATTACAATCTCATGAATCTTCTATCCTTCATTTATTAGGCTAAATTCTTCAAGGTAGAAAGTTAATTAGCAGTAAATTGGCAAAAAGTTACTTTCCTGTCCGATCTAAAAAAACTAAATGTAGAGGAAACTATTAAGTACGTAAAGAAACGGCATACTCTGAAAATTATACCTGTCTATCTCTACATTAACTACCTAGATAAATAAAATGCAATCCTTCAATTCAATCTCGATTCTCATCTCGAACTTTACTGTTTAATAACGAAACTATATACAAATATGTATAAGAATATAATATGAACTGCAAATTGTCTCATAAATATCGTGTTCAGTGAAAAATTTGTTTATTAATTACATTTAATAATTCATAATGTATTAGTATCACCGATACAGTAGCTGTTATTAAATTATTATTACTCAAATAATATAAAGAAAAGTAACCGTGTCATTTCTCGCATGTTATTCGCACTTTCATGGCTATCATAGAATCCATTGCTCCAATATTTGATTATATTATCTTACTTATAATATACGCATATACATATCGTTAATACCCTAGAAAAACAAGCATTTTCCGTTACATACACTTTAAAAGTACACTTCGAGAGACTCCTGATTTCATGAACGTATTATAAACCTAATATCCATAATTGTAGCAAAAGCTTAGGTTCCTAATACAAAGTATGGTCCTTAGTCATTGCCCTATAACTTTAGAAATTCATCAGTAAAGACTTGTTCATCACTCTGTAAGGCAATATCGTTGTTCTGATTTCCAAATATTTTTGTCATATCCACTGTTGTTTGCATTTCTTGCATAATAACCAAAACATTTTCTTTCCCAGCGTGATTCTGATCACCATCAATTTCAGTTTGAGGATTTTTTGTTAATAAATCCAGTTTTTCTTTCCATTCATCAATTTCCCTGAAAGGAAATAGAAAGTGAAGTTGTGTGAGTTATTAATTACTTTATTTATTTTTATGAATATTTTACTTGTTTTTATTTTTTATGCTATCGCTTAGAACTCGAATGTCCATTCTGAGTGTTTCTTTTTCGATAGCTTCTTCCTGAAAGTACAAATTTTGATTTGTAATGACTTCCGCGGACAATATTTTATACCAAGCCATAATCAGAAAACATAATCTTACAACTCTTTTTCGACAGATTTCATATAATGCTGGGCAAGGATCTCTAAAATAAAACAATGAAATAACATTAGCGCGTGTACACAATGCAGACACCAATAAGCATACCATTATTACAAATTGAAATGAAGATACCAAATGAAAATATTCACCCAATGATATCCGGGTTTTCTCCGAACAATTGGTCGTAAATTTCTTCGTCGAACTTCAAACCTTCAATATCCCAAATCCCACTAATTTCCAAACGATGAGTAAGTTCTCTAAGATTACTAATCTGTTTCTCCGAAGCCAGGATATTTTCCTTAGTTTTGTCTGTCTTTACGTTATAAATCTCCTTAATTTCTTGTATTTTCTAAACGATATAAAATTATGACCCAAAAGATTTACATTTTGATTAAAGGTCTATGGACAGAAAAATGATGAATTTCATGAATAAATTGACCTTATAATGTTTTTCAAGACTACTCCTTTCGTACAGAAGGTTGTCCGCGCATATTTTTCTCTGTTGCTTCTCAAGTTTTATCTTTGTTCCCTCATTTTTTGCTTGTGAAAGGTTTCTCTCGAGCTTTTGTAATATCTTAATTCCCTCCTTTTGTGTTTCTTCATTCAGATCGAGAAGAACCCCATTTTGTTCGGTTAAATCCGCAATCCAGGAGTTCATTAAATCATCACTCTCATGTAAGCAGTCTGAACAAATTTCAGTTTCTGCTAATTCAGCTAGTTTCTCAACTTCATCATTGTACCACGAATTCAGTTCACTCATCTCTCTTACTAGTTCGTGCATCTCTTCCGAAGCATCACCCATCAAGCTTGTATTTATGGCCGTCATTATTTTTCTCGTCCATTAACTAAATAATTCATTTAAATCATTTTAAAGTATGATTTCATTGACAATTTTTGGTGTTAGTTTTAGTATATTTATGTAACTTACTGCCTTTGTATCACCAAATTCGTTTGCCATTTATATGTACTTATTATTACTACATAAAATGCTTTTGCTTTTCTATCAAATCTCAAAGTGATCAATCAAACGGAGCGGTATGACAAGACTAAATTCACCAAAAGTCATCCAGTCAAGATCCTTGTACTTTTCTTATAATCTAATATCCGCTGCTTTGCATTACTTTAGGACAAAAGGTGTATTTTGATGTTTAGTTTCAATTATTTAAATGCTAATAAGTTACCCTGGGTGTTCTGTTCAAATAATTTTTATAACTGACGACGAGTCCTCGGGCAACACTGCTCGAGTATCATATTCCTCGTCACATATTTTAGCAAAGTGGATTGACTTTTTTAGAATAATGTAGGCGAAAAATACAAACTCGCTGTTGCTCAAAATCTGAATCTTCCTCTACAACTTCCTCAACCCAGATTTTCTATCAAAGATGTTTGAGTAAAGATAATTTTATTACAGTTGTCAACATCATAATGACAATTGCCGAAACGACACAGTACTAGGATTTAACACGAATAAAAAAGCAACGATAAGAGTTATAGTAAATCATAAAAGATATAGATACGTCATAAAATATTAATATGGATGAGCAATAGGTATATGGTATAGGGATGAATTGTTATAATTATATAGATGATTGTGTAAAATTTTGCAGGATCCCTAAGCACTGGGCACTGATAGAACGATTTTTTTGAGGAGTTCCTTAGAGAAGCCGAATCTTTTTCTAAAATCTTCCACTTTAGGAATTGTGCTTCAAGATCCAATCATCCGGCCAATAGTCTCAATCTCCCTGATTTTATATTTAGATTACATATAGGGAATGCATGGGTCATGGGTCATAAATTTTCTTCTTTTGATAATTGATTTCATACGGTTGATTCTCATCACGTTCAAAAATTTTAGCTCGGAGTTTTCTTAGTAATATGGAATTTGAAAATGGAAACAAAACAAATAATAGTCCTTTGGCTTTTATTCTAACGACAGTTTTCAGTTTTTCATTGTCCACATGTGATATCTGTGCTTTCAATCGAAGATATTAGCTTAGTCAACAAATTGTTTACAAGAGAGCAGTAGCCTAGGTCAAATTTTGGTTGACTGAAACTCAGATGCTTCAAATTTTTTAATGTCCATTTGGAAAAAACTCTTGTACTTAAAGGACATTTACCATTGGCGTTACTAATTTTCAGCGTTGTAAGATTTGGCAATGATAATGCAGGAAATCGACTTTCATCTAATGCTAGATTTCTGAATCCACACACCCCATCTTCATCAATGGACAGCGACTCAACTTCAGGAAAAGTAGTCAATAAGAATTCAATCCACTGTTCAGAAATCGGACAGGAAATTACCAATTTTCGAATGAATTTGTTCTTATCCACTTTCGGTGTATACGGATTGATCAGCAATAAAGAATTGATTTCAAGCTCTTCAACAAATGGCGGAATAGAATCAAAATCAATATTTAGCAGTACCATTCTTTTTAAATTTTTAACATCATGCAGAATATGAGTCTCCTCTGTTGGAGGTTTCAATCCCAACATTGTCCCTGTTGTTGTCCCATTGCTGCTACTTTTAGCGATTGAGACCGCAAACGCAATTAAGATAACAGCCGCAAATATTCCCAAAACTTTGCAGGCAAGATGAAAATTGTTGTTTTGCCTGAATCATTAAAGAATTTTGTTTTAATTTCCTTTCAACAGGAATTCAGATGATAAGTAAGCAAGATTCAAACCGTAATAATAGTTGCACTTACATCCTAACGGAAATACTCCCTTTAATAGTCTTTAATTTCACCAAATACATTTCTGGACATGATCTCTTCGGAATCGGAATACTGGTGTGGGCCCTGGAATTTGCGAACCTATTAGAAAGCCAAAAATAAAAACAAACTATAATATTTCAATCTATAAATAACTGCGAAAGTATAGTTTATGTGGAATATGTTTGTACGATTATTATGACCGATAGATTGACCATTTTCAATCCCAATGCTGAATCAGTTGAATCAGTTGTTATAAATGCGCAGTGTACCTGCTTTAGCTTAAATAACAACGTATAGTTCCTTACTTTGGACATATTATTCCTTCAGGAGGTGTAATTAGCTGGTATTCGGAATTTGCCTGTTTTGAACTCATTATGGGTCCTCTTTTGTATAGTTAGAACTAATTCCCGGAAAGATAAAAGTAAACTGATCAGTCAACTTGATGTAGCTATATTATAAGTAACACGAGTAGATACTATAGTACGTCATATTATATAGGTATCCACTTTATTAGTTCATTAGTCATCAATGTTTGTTTTACAGATAATTGTATGTGATGTGATAGGTAGGATGATGTTTATGTGTTATGATGTATGTATTAAATTCACTAAATAGCTTTCCTGTTGCTTATACAAGGTGTGCATATACTGTATTGTTGTCAATTCTATCATTCCATCTTTTCTTGAAACCTATTTGCAAATAATATTATTACCTCGACAAGTTAGTGGTCCACCCCATTTGCTGTCCGATACTTCTTATATAAATACTTATCAAATAAAAACATTGATGATTATGGAAGCATGAAGTCAAATATTGAATCGATTCATGAATAGTTGCAGATTACGTAGTACTATCATATCTGTACAAATAGTAATGGTAGTAATGTGATTATGAGGTACATACTAAATAAAAATACCTGCATATAAAGACATATATTTGTCTTTTTTATGAAAATAAACGTTCGTTAATTTTACAGAACAACAGGAAGAATCACCGTTTCAGCATCATAGCCGACAGTCACTAGTCTTGATATTTTTAGGATGGAAGTAAAATATCAAGTTTTACTTATTTAAAAATGGCAAAATAAAATTTTTCTGCAATAATGTGGGCATTTGGGGCATAAAGAGTCAAAGAACTTTTAAAGCATATACCATAGCGTATTTTATATTTTCCGAAAAATTAGGTTGCAAAATATTTTTACTTCAATTTTCAAAACGATTCTTGATCAACCCCATCCCAAAAAATTACTCCGTTAAAACTACATTTGCTACTACATATTCATTTTATTCTGGAAAATATAATGATAAAATCATTTATTGTGGTAGACACTAATTTTTAGTTGCATATAAATCAAAAGTTTATGATATCTGTTCTATATATACTATCTGTTCTATATATACTTAGTTGAAATCAATGATATCAACGATTTACAATGACACGATAAACAGCAAATTAGCACCATATCTAGAATAAACTATTATATACTTTTAGTATACTTGGACATAATTTTAAATACAAAACATAGAAATTCGAAATGAATTCTTAAATTATTATGATAAATCAAAAGGTTGGAAATACTTAAGACGATGGAAATTAGGGGTTTCATACTTTCCTATAGGCACAGGGAACAAAGTCATGTAGACACGATTGGGATCAGATTTGTGAATTGCGTACGCATTGAATTTGTTGACATTTTCTGGAATGTATTCCGCAGGTATGTAAGCTTTTCCTTTCCACCGACCGTCCGAAATAGAAGTGGCATAATTGTTGAGAGGCAATTCATTTCGCAAAACATTTTGTTGTCCATCTAACTCCAGAACTAAATAGTGTCCCTTGGGAGCCAATTCAACTTCGAGGTATTTATTGGCCGACTCGCTTAACAGGAATACTTCAACTACTTCGTAGTTCCATAATCCGTTGACTGATCCGATAGGAAACTCCTTTGGCACTTCAGGGTCATTGTATAACGGAGCGTCTACACTAATTATTAGCCCTCCTGAATCTGCACCGTTCACGAAATGTTTTGAAATGTTTAAATGAATTTGAGCGTGATCTTCAGTTTCACTACTGTCCCATTTTTGATGTATCGTGTAGTTCCGACTCGGTGCCTCGAATGCCATTACAGTTGCTAGAAATCTGAAAGCATTTAAACAAAATGTATTGCATTTCAGTCAGCCAGTTTTAGAAGCATGAATGACCTGCCCCTGTTGCTATATTATATATAAATATAAAAATTGGAGAATATGCAAATGCAAATAACTTTAAAAGTATTCCCAAATTGGGAATCCCAATGGCAGTAATTTGTTAAAGATGTTATTACGTTTTTGTTATGAAAAACACGTGGGATATCTCAAACCTAAGACTTGGAAAATAAATGTTTGTGTTTCTTGATATTAACTTTCTTGATGCGAGAATGGAAAAATATGCTTTAAATTACCTCTAGATATGAATTGGAAATACAGATATTAATATTTCAGTAATAGAAAATAAAAGACTTGTTCTGAAGTGCCTTAAGTATCATCTGTGTAGTATAGTTAGTTCATTTATAGCTTTAACTTAACCGGCTTGTCAAACTCATTCATAACTTTTGGAGCACATGTGCAAGCTAGGTTCCAGCAAGCTGTTATAGATAGTGCACGGATCTGGATATGTACTTATAATTCAATGATCCAGCCAGACACAGCTATTGTATCGATAATGAAATTATGGGGAAATTAAGTTTCTTTTGACTATTTAGTACAGTTAAGAAATATGAGTATGTACAGTTTGGGGTATTTTATAAATGATATGCATTTTCTTTATTGCTCTGCAATTTTAATATTGATTCATATAAATGAATTAGGAACTATATACTTACTGTAAAAAGATGATCGTTTTAAATGAACATTCTGATAACCCCATTATGGAATTTTCGTAATTTTACTGCAACTCTTTAGGGTCAGCTAGACTTTGAGCCAAGATGAATGACGAACCACGTGAATTGTATAACACAGGTAGCGTCATCATCTTCGGTTAAAACAATTCATTCCTATTTGTACATTGTTACACGAGTTACATGATGTATGTAGTAAAGTGCAAGATGCAATTGAAGCCTTGGGACATAAGTGTAATGGCAGCAATTGATTTGCCAATTTCCCATTGGTCATGTTCATCGTTTCGAATTCATGCGAAGCAAATACTATTCTTTTTATAGTTTATTATCTGCTAGTCCTAATCAAAATAACTTGCATGATGTTAATAAAGTTTCAATGTATCAGCATTTTTGGTAAACAATACTCAACCTTATTGCACGAACATTTTGGTACTCGTATTTGTTATTATACGATTTAACATAATTTATGTTAACTTTCTCAGTTTATACGTAGACTACTGCTAAACTGGCAATTAATATTACCAATGCAATGATGAAATATTAAGTGTTGGAGCAATAACAAATAAAGAAGATTATTTATGCATAGAATGTGTTAAGTTATTATCAGCAATCAGTCACCATAATAAATGGTCATCAAGGTACAGTGTTTCCAGAACCAAATAATAATGCCAGATACGATATGCATACTGTACAGAGTATTGTCTGCTGTCTGGAAACGTTGTCTCAACATGCCAATCTCTAATTATAATGTGTTTATGCAGACCGCTTCAATGAATTTTCAGTCTGCAGCCTTACACGAAGCAAAAAAATAAAAGTCCATCATTGCCCACAGCAAAAAATGGAGATATAGCACAATACGAATAATGAGATATTCAATTTGTCCTTGCAACATCTCAAGTGTTTACAATCGTGCATCGCAAACAATAATTATTAATGAAATGACAACTATTTATCTGCACTTGGTCCTGTCATCTCTGTTATTTTAACCACAAATAATTCACGCCATTCATGCCAGTCTGTTCAAATAAAACACAATTTCATTCTATGGCCGCAAAAAATGTTCCAAGCTGATAATTTTCAATTTTTAAATGCACAATGTAATTAAAATGCTTTACCACTCACTCCAGTCATATTTACCTGGACGCACATTCTCTAATGTAAACTAAGCCGGCGTTGCTGGTCCATTTGTACCGTGTGGAACAAATGAATAATTTTGCTTATTTTTTGATTTGGAAATCATGGGTAAACAAGCTAAAACGTCTAAATGTCAATTTTCTATGCGGATTTGATAATCACTGATTCTTACCCAGTAGAAATACAATGCGTGAAAAGCTTAGCATATTAGTGACTAATGACCTGCTGGCCCATACATTAT
>JABASH010006101.1:0-11097 GCA_019776445.1 Tomocerus maximus
GGGTAAACGATGAGACGACCATCTCCTGGAAACGGACGGACCCTATTTCAACCTACAGAATACAAGTGCGAGGACCATTCATTATATGGTCATGGTAATACGGAAGGGCGATAATGTACCTATGTACAATATTCTCCATAATATAATATTATTTCTGATAGCACCCAACGAAAACTCAACGCAAAAGATTGCCTTTCACTATTATCGTTGCAAATCCCTTAGTAGTTAAAAATCAAAATACCTCTCAACTTAGCTGCTATAGTCATCTATTTTGTGGTCATCTACGTCACCTCACAGCATAAGCATAGCTCCAGCAACTGCAGGATGGGATGGGGATACAGTAGTTAGTAGGTACTTATTTACTTAGGTCTCATGAATAATGAATATAGATTAATCAAATTAAGCTAACAAGATAAGATAATCTAAGAAAGGACATTATCCTGATATACTACTATAGGTCTTATTTCTTGGTGGGGAAAACATCCCAATTCACAATGCCAGAACTTGAAAACTATGAAATGCAATAAAAGAATGCCTGTCAGTTGACCTCATCGTATGGCGGAGTTGAATACTCTATAAAGTCAGCGTTAAGTTATTCATCTATACCATTTTTCAAAACCAGCAAGACCAATCAAGATCGTATTGACTGTTTAGGATCTAACCAAAATAAAAAGGTAATATTTTTTGATTGGGTTTGGATACTGCACTTCTTAGAATTTTCAGTAAAATGTTTCATATCTACCTGTATTAGTTCTAAATATTCTTCTCTAACTCTAACTACACATAACTCTAAATCTAAATATTATTTTTTAGTTATTTTATTGTTTTTAGCAAGGCCCAAGTATCCTCCATTTTGCAACATCTTCATAGCACTCTATTACTGAGTCCATGTATCAAGCGATGTCTTCTACCAAGAGCAAGAAAAACTACCCTGTCAATTCTCAACCTCAAAATATCGTCATGGACGATAGCTATGACGATAGTATTACTGCTAGTCGAATCAATAAGAGTTTAGCTGCGATCGTTAGAGATATACAGGTAATAATATACTATTTATAATTTAGATGATTTGTTAAAGATTACTTTGCCAATTAATTTAGTGAATTGTTACAAATTTCGACCAAAAAGATTTCATTTAATTTCTCAAAATATTAGTTAAGAGACACTATAAACATTTTTGAATTTTATTTTTGATAATTTAATAGAATTTTAATAGATATGTACAATAAGTAGATACATGTTTTTACGCTTTATAACAGTGAAAAACGACTTGGACTGTTGCCGACCCAACCACGTCCGTCGTTTTTCTTTCCTGACGTTTTAGCCGTGTATCCATTAGTGCCCTTTCACTATTTTGATATGTATTTCAACGTAAATTTCTAGGCTATACAAAATGAGTCCGTGATGTCCGAGTTCTCAGTCAGAAACGTATCCCACATATACAAAGCTGAGGAAACTATCAATATGTTGCTACTAAAAGAACAAAATTTGCCTTGTTCAGAAAGTTGTACTGACGTATTGTTTCGTTGTTCTAACGGTCATGTTCGTTGCCACAGCCTTCTGATGATGTCTTCGACTTTAATTCTTGAGACTTTAAAAGAAGTACGTAAAATTTATTTTATTGGTATTGCAATACTTTGGGTATATATGCATGTTATTATTCTTAATATCCAATTTACAATTTTAATAGAATCAAGATAATGCAAATCTTAATGACGAAGGAAGCCGATCCATTGCGTTAAACGGCTACAAAGTGGAACATATTGCGAAGATTCTATTCCTGTTCTACACCGGCACAGTAATTTTTACTATAGAGAATGAGAAAAAGATAACTTTACGTCTGCTAGAAATTCTTGGGGTCAACTATTCCTCAATCGTAGTTGAGGTCCCACTACTTCTGAATTCAATTGAGTACAAAAAGTCGATGCATGACAAGATGAAAGGCCTACAATTACGTATAAGTCTGACAAGATTGAGACGTAATAACGAAAGGGCGGAGGACGAATACTTTATTCGGCCTGATGGATCAATGGAGCGTGAGTACTTTCTTGAATTAACATTATATGCATTATTACTGTTAATATCCTGATAAACATTTTAACATTTTTTGAACAAGCATTTTTTCTCTGGTTTTTCATGGGCATTCTAAAATCCGTATTTCTGATTAATATAGCACTAAATAAAGAATGGAATATGTCGGAAATACTCGTCCTAGATACAGGAACTGGGTTTTACTGCGAAATTTGCAAATCTTCTTATGCCGGTCATGGGACTCTACAAAATCACATGGCACTAAAGCATGACGGTATGCAAAACGGCAGATCAAGAAATCAAGAACGACATAGTCTAGCACAGGGACCCAGTGATATGCGAGTGTCAACTACGACAACTGAACAGCCATATTATCTAGATCAGCCATGTACTTCGGCAGCGGCCAGAAATCAATTAGCGTCGACCCAACTTAGGCAACCAAATGTCGTTGGTGCAATAGAAAAAAGAATCAATCAGCCTGCGAAGACTCCGGAACAAGATGACGTAGTGGAGATCATAATTCATCCCCCGACTGTGACATCCACTCCAAATGTACAAGGGTCTACGTCGCGCCGTTTCCGCCAACCACTCCGTCGGCAAAATGGAAATCTAAACTTCCTGGCCTGTGGTATCTGTTCGTTGGTGGTGAGCAGTGATACTGACATGAAAATGCATTTGAACCATAATCATTCAAGGCTTAATGATGAAAGCGGAAAATATCTTGGGAATCCATGCCTAGCAAAAGATTTTGATTTATTTAAAGGGACTAGTTGCTTAGTTTGCAATTTGAAATACTTAAGTCCCATTGGTGAGTCTTTAGTTAGCATTTTCGCTAGTAAAAGCAAATATTTTATTTAGCCATTTGTCAATATGTCATATCTGTAATTATATATACCTTTTTCTACAGCTTTAAAAGAGCATTACAAAAAGGTCCATGAAATAATCGATTTGGATCACTACACTCTTTCGCCAATTCCAAAATGCCATGTCTGTAAAACGAAACTAGGAATTGATCATGCAGACGGAATAGATGCAACTCACTTTTTCGATCATGTTCGTAGGTGTCGTATTAAAACGATACCATCCGAGGTGATTGATTTTCTTAAATTTGATTTGAATTTGTAATTACATTGAATAATGTTTCTTGAATGTATTACAGCTTCCAAATGACCTCAAGAAAGGGAAACAGCAGCAAACATCTGCAAAAGGCAAAGGAAAAAATTCAGTACAACCGACGAAATTAGTGAAATGGTCTAGTGTCGCCAATATGAAAATGACTGTAGCCGAAGTCCAGCAGCAGCCTGCTGCAAAAAGAAAAATCTCTGCAAAGCCAATACCCGAAAGGAGTCCTTTCCTTGGACACGTTGCTGCTCAACAAAAAAAGAAAAAGAAATTGGACACAGTTGCGCAAGGAGCGGAACGAGCAGCGAGCTTCACAAAGATTTCACCTGTCAGAGTTTTACGATCTGGAAGACACTTCATCGGAGAAAAAACCAAGGCATCCAAAATTCCGAAAAAGCAGACCCAAACTCGCGCCGAACAATTGCCGACAGCCGCTGTTGACCAGGAACCAGGCCCGGGATTAGGAGTCAGCAATGTCAACTCACAGAAAGGAAGGCCTACTGCAAAAAAATCGCCTCAAGTAGGACAAGGGCCAGCTACTAAGAAAATTGTTAGGACAGACTCACAGAAAAATAAGGGACCTCGGCTTGGACGACCCAGAAATGAAAATGAAGTAGCAGCAGCAGTTCAACCAGTTCAGAAGGATGTCCCGCTAAATGAGGAGAGTGACGACTCAATTGTTTATGTGCCAGTTAATGAAAAGAATAAGGTTCTGAAGAAAAGTGACAAGAATGTGGCCAAGGAGACACCAAATGCTGATGAGAACAATGACGAAGACAAGGAAAATATAGAAAGCGGTGAGGAACTCAGGGGCAGGAAATCTATTGCTAACCATCTTAGCTCCGCCTCATTGTCCCTAAGTACTCCTCGATACCATTCTACGTGTATTTCTGATGCAGGTGAACTAGGCAGAGCGGCAACTGCAGCTGCTTCCAAAGTCGCCACACTTCGGTTAAGAAAAGTTGCTGAAGCGGCTTCCGCCACGGCTGAATGGGTCTGCAATAACACTCAGGAGACTATTGCAGCCGATCTGTCAAATCTGGAACCAGAGACACAGCGATCATCCACAACTGACATGACACATGACACATACATGACAGCAGAGCAAACTCTGGAGCGCTTTTCGGTCAGAGGAAGCATTGGATTAGCAGATAACAGTGAAGGTGACTTTGATAACTTTCAGGGATTCTCCGACAGCTTGGCAGCTAAAATCAGCCAAGCTGCCTTGGAATACGCTCAAATCATTCAAAACCAAAGCGTTTCCATTTCTCTATCAAATGTCATTGATGACTCTGAACAGTATGACACCCATCAGAATACCTGCCTTCTAGGCTTTCCAGTGGATATTGCCAGCGTATTTATGGAATAGTTTAGAACTCTAGAATAATTGGCGACCTTGAATAATTTACTTTATCTACTCTATCTCTCTACATAATAGTTCATTCATGCATCGTTTCCTTTTGGGGTGAGTTTAATACGATTTGCACGCATGATAATTGTTTTATTCTTGATGAAATTCCATGAAATTTCGAGACTTTGAAAAAATACGTAAACTTAAAAATCAGGAAAATTAGAAACCAAATATACAGATAATCAGGTCAAATGCCTCATTAACTCATCACCTGCCATATATTTACGGTATCCATTTTTAGATCTAATAGTTAATTTGATACAGTATATCTGTTTTCAAAGTGTCCCCTGAATTATCAATTGCAATAATGAATTTTAGTGACTAAATGACGTGAATTTATTGGGTTAACTAATTATATCGCAAATTATGCGTTAATTGTTTTATTTATAAGCATCTATTTTATATTGTTGTTATTTTCATGGTAAATACTAATAAACTGAACCGTGGACAATCAAATGAATTTTTGACTAGGTACCTATTTCAAAAGTAATGGTCATTAATCGAAGATTTAAAACAGTGCACTTACTTTCCCCTATTAATCAAATAAAAATAGAGACACCTAAAAACATAGCTTGCATTGCATTATCTTGCATAAAGTGGATCAATTCTATGAGGGAACAACCGCTATAGAACTATCATCATCGCATGAAAATCGCAGGAGTATCTTGGTTAAAATAAGTTAAGGTAGCATTTACACCCACTCTTCTGCAAAATTTAACTTTAGTAATTATATACACAAGGCTGTTTTAAAAATAATGAAATCAACATCCGATAGAATTCAGATTAGGCTGAGGTTAGATACATCTCCAGCACAATACTCATAAAAACATGAAAAGATATATGCTTTATGACACAAACCATAATTCAAAACATATAAGGCATGTGACTATATCAAACTTAATCTAGCTTGCCAACTATACATATTATGCAAAATTCATTTACTAAAATCAGTGAAACATTGTATAGAATTGGAGGACTATGAGACACACAAGTTCTCTTTATTGTTTGCCTAGCTACAAAGACAAAGTCGTCAATAATGTAAATGCAAAGATAATACAGTTCACAAATTATGTCAAGCAGTGATATAAATCTACTACGGTGTGGTACAGACAGACCGTTTACCATAAACAGTTTCATACGATATTAAAAGACTCGATGTTCAATAATAATCGAACTTGACATTTCTGTAGGTACAACTGTCTATTATTTAAAGAGTCCAGACAGGTACATACAATGTATAGACTATACATGTCATATGTCACAGCGGTTTGAGGTATCTATAAATGAGTACTGCAATGTAAAATATACGGTTTGTACAACTGATTCAGTTGAAATGTATGGAGTATTATAATATTTCTACATATGGAGTTAAACAATAAGTCGTTTAATCGGATAAAATTGTACTGGGTAAAATGTCTGAGGATTCCTCTTTGTTATCATCTATATTTAAATACTTACACATTTGCTAGTGTCATTTAATCGTAAGAGATTACTACTTTTACATTTTCTCGTTTGTATGATAGGGTTGAATTATTTTATGGTATGCTCTACTATGAGCTGCACATTGGCATCTAAGATTAGTACATATCTGTAATTAACTTAATTTTTTGCATTAAATTTCACCAGGTTTGGCATGACACGGCCTCAGTTACTTTGACGGCTTCAACGTTATGTTAAATGCTATGTGTATATTACTAATTACATACAAATTACAAAGGCAGTGACAGAGCTCATTCTTCCTCTTTCGAGCCGATTGAAGTCAGTAACTTGTTTCAGTCAACTAACATTATTATTAGTTTAATATTGTTTCTAATAAAGGTCTACGGATAGGAATACGTGATCTCTACCTCAATACTGCATTGTTAAAAGGGATTTATTTACAATTGACTTCAACATTTAACAATTAAGAACTGTACTTTGTAGAAATGCGAAATTTAAAAAATCATTAGCAAACTGGGTACAAAAGAATAACTGAATTCTCTGGCTTTTCATGCCAGTTACTTACAAGCAAAGATAAATAGAGAACGCAAACTACTACAAAACCTTAGGTATTTACAATAAACTATTAATTAGCACAAACATCGAAAATTGGTTTAATAGTGGCTACGAAGATTCAAATTCCTAAGTACACCAGGGGTAAGCTGGCGCTCAGAATAATTTGAACCGTACAAAGAAGTACAAAGAAGTAGGCAGGAAATCTCCCACATTACTTCTTTTTCCCTTTGCCCAAAGTACCCAGGGATAATGTGTGATGAGATCCAGACAACTGCTGTGTTTGGAATTGAATTTTTAACCGATGAAACTCTGCAATTTCGTCCTCCAAATGTTTCTGAAATTCTTCCATACGCTTCTTTTCCTTGGAATTTTCTTCCTTCATTTGGTCAAATTTGGCGTGAAGCTGTAAGATAAAAATTGGGATAAGGTATTACATCATATGTTAAGGTAGCAAAAATATTTATAGACTATAATATTTATCATAAAATGTGACGAATATAATAAACACTTGCTAGTAAGACATGCTTAATAAACTGAATATTCAATGATTGTTAGAAACAATTGAAGAGTTATAAACGAACGACATAAGAATATGCATTTTGTGGAAAAGATGAAAACATTACTAAACTTAATTGACCACAGTTGTAGCTACATACATTTTACATCGTGAATTTTGGAACAGCTATTTTAAATTGTGAAACTAATACTTTTTTTGTGAAAATTTTCCTAACAGAAATGGGTCAGCAGACCATTTACTCGGTTTTTATAATATTTTAGAGATTGCTAATGGGTACACTCACCTCTCTTTCAGCTTCTTTTAACTGAGATTCCTTTTCCTTCACACGTTGAATAAACTGCTGCTTCATTTCTTCTTCTTTTTGTTGCAATTCCTGTTGATGCAACATCATTTTTTTCTCACAAGTCTGTTGGAAACTCATAGGTTTGTTGTCAGAGTCCACATCACTGAATCCCATCTAAAACCAATATGATGAGACTATTATACTGCTTCATTATTTATTAGTAAATACGAACAATATACATAACAAATAACAAAATACCTGCTCCAATCTAGTTTTGCGGTATAGCTCATAATGTTTACTGTGCGTTTGTTCTCTCATGTCTTCCATATTCGTACGAATAAGCATTTCTCTCAGTTTTACGAAGTCACAGTGTGTTTCATTCTCCACTGAAATTAGATAAATAAGAATTACATATTTTTTAAATTTAATTGTCATTTAACTGTTCCAAATATCATGCATTAGAGTTTCAACAGAAATAAATATACACTACGTCTTATTCAGATATAATTATAACAAAAACATAAAAACGAATTGACACCTAATTTTTTTCTAATACCAAGTTAAGTAAACTGTTCTCATTTTGTAGCAATGACACTATGTAAATACTTGGAAATCTTCAAAATATCTCAATATTACTCTATAAGTTGGAATGTTATCCCAGAAGACTTATTACCACCAGCTAATAACTTAGTAGAATTAAACGAAGAAAGTGTTAATGTTTTGCAACATACCCTGAACTGTGCCCCATGGGTATTGTCTTGCACGCATCATTTTATTTCCCACGCGAACGAAGTCGCTACTACCCACCACAGCGAAAGGAAGATGTCCATTCATGGAAGAATTTATCTCGGATACACTTTCGTCATCAGTAGGGAACTGATATATTTTTACACCATTGGAAGCCAATTCAGTGATAATTTTTTCCTGTTTGTAGAAATTGAGTATCATTAATTATCCTTGAACTTTTATGTTAATCATACCCCGAACTCAGGCTCAAATTGCAATTATTACCTTAAATTTCTGAAGTTCTGTCTTGGAAATGGTATCAGCTTTAGCAATGATGGGAATGATATTCACTTTGCTATCCAGTTTTTTCATGCACACCAAATCAATGGACTTCAACCTTTAAAAAATATAAGTAACATGTTTAATATTTAACATTGTACACATTGTAGCTACGAACATGTTTATATTTACAATTAGAATATTTTACCCATGACCAGTAGGACATATAAAATATAAACACGCATGAATCCGAGAGTCATGGTAGATGGAAAGGCACCGCTTAATCTTTAATTCTTCCTGGAGGTACGCCTCAAATTGTGCGTCAATATAATCCACAATCGATTTGAAACTGTCGTGTTTGTTTATTTGATCGCCATAGCCAACGGTATCCACTATCGTTAGCTAAAAATAAAAAAAGATTGCAATAATCAGAAATGTGGAATAATTTTCTATAGCATACAATATTTTTATGAATGGGATGAAAGACTAAGATTATTAGAGCCTGAGGAATTGAAATGTAAAATATAACTAGAAAATTCACGAAAGTCAGCCCCTAACAATCTAGCAACAGAAAGGAATTCACGCATTTGCCGAGCTATTTAGTGTTTTCATTTTTAATAAATTAGTCATTTCCCATTACGTTTCTCAGAATGACACATAAAATCATCACGACTTTTTATTACCTACATATTTAGTCCCCAAATCATCAATGAAATCAAACTCTGACAGTATTTAAATATGAAATGGCACATAAGCTATAATACTGTTTAACAAACCATTGAATCATTTAAAATTTTAAATATAGGTACTCACCTTCATCTGCACATTGCTTTCCTGTAGCTCATATGTATGTGATTTTAACTTGACAGATATCAAATTATGAGGACTCGGTACGGAGTCAAAGTTAGTGTTAAATAAAGAATCCATCAATGTAGATTTTCCAATACCAGTCTCTCCTAATATTTAGAAATTAGTGTGTTTACGACTTGAAAAAACAAATACTCTGTAACCAGATATAAAACATTTCTCTTACCAATACATAGAATATTAAAGATGAACCCCTTTTGGACCGATTTGTTTACCAATTGATCTGGTAAGCTATCAAAGCCTACGTGACCAGCCAATTGCAAATTCCGCACTTTATCCAGCATCTTTACGTCGGAATCCTAAAGAAAAGAATAATGATTTTGCATTTAATAACAAAATTTTCCGTTTATGCACTTCGTTTCAATTTCAATTTCGCATTCAATTAATTGGAAAAGCTAAGTTTCCTAACATTTAAATAAACTTAGTATTCAAAGGTTAAAAAAGGTGGAACCAGATTTGTTATCGAGACTCTTTACTAAAGCAGTCGACAAATTAAAGTTTTGGAAACTTTGGCACACCAAAGATATAATAGCAAAAATAAGCTGTAAATAATTAAATGTAAAATATTAGAAACACAAAGTAGCAATCACCATTATGATTTAAATACAGAATGTATTGGGGAATGGCAAGTATGTTTATAAATGGCCAACTAAACTACCAAATTAATAAATTGCTTCAATTTAGTTTAGTAACTACTTAATGTTATATTTGTAACACAAACAAATGAATCGTTGGGTTAAATTTTGAAATTACAATACACGACAAGCAAATAAAATGTATTTTGGACTTGTGATTCGTTAGTTGAGTCACTCAGTGCAGTAGGTAGGCACCTACTTAGGTACTAAAGGTAACTGACAATTGAGCGCAAGTATAATTTCTTAATGAACGGGCGACTCGACACTTAGTTGCATATCTGTTATGCATATTAATGCAAATAGAATACCTACACTTTAATTGGTGTGTAATAAGCAGTTTTCCCCAACTATAACTTGCAAACAACAAAAATTCTATTAAAGAGAAATCTATCCGTTATTTTGATAATTTCTCATTTAAAACAGCAGGATTTGACGCTGGTGGCAGTTAGCACTGACAGAGACGTGTGTCGAGTGAATAAAATTATGTCAATGGGGTAAAAGATGATTAATGAAGATGAATAATAATTTTCTTTAAAGACGGTTAGTAAGCCTTCCTCTTCGTAATTGGCTGTGATATTCTGTCTGTCTGTGCTGCAGTATTTGTGCAGTATGGGCGTAGCGCCTTTTTACCATTTACAAGAGACTATACCAACCTCTGACTGGGTTTCCGTTGATTGCTTTTGCTTCGTTTCGTACTGGCGTTTTATATTGTTTATATCATTATACTGCTGCTGCTCCCAAGCTGCATGTCGGCTATCTATCTATGTACCTAACATAAAGTACCTATGCTATACATCTTTCTTCGTAGTGTAGTGCTAAAGCTGTAACTCAATAATTGTGTGTGTAACAAGGAATAAGATACTGCTACTAGAAATAAGACCCGTCCTACGGACGGTCGGGACTTCGTAGACTTATCCCTAAATTGGGGAGTCGAAGCGCGAAGGTGTGACATTTCATTTAATTTAATTTTCATGTTAATAAACAACTAATTCATCAAGTAGAAATTTCTCCCGACAATGGAGTCAATGATAAATTAAACGTTGCTGCCTCCCTCCCACCGCTAAACATTAGCACTTGCTTGCCCGGGTGTCAAAAGGTGCTGCTTAGGTAAATTGCATGTGATTTCCCTATTTACGGCACTATGCAAATTTTAGACTACTAATTGATATGCACTTTGTGCTCCAAACAATTTTATAATACTTATAAAATGTTTGTTGTTTTTTTACATTAT
>JABASH010006102.1:0-11097 GCA_019776445.1 Tomocerus maximus
AGAAGGTCACATATTTAAAAACCTTTGATCAACTCTACGATAATAATTTTACAATTTACACGCCAAGAATAACAGACTTTGATCTACAAGCCGGGATAAATTCAATGGATCCATCGCTTCGAATCCTATCTACGCTTAAATTGGGAGTTCGAATGACATCTTTTTTAGACAGTGAATGGGAAAGTTATAAAGGATTGCATGACAATGTGAATTTGACAAAATTGGCACTTGGACTTAAACAGAAGCCAGATCGGGGTTTCCAAAGGAATATGTCTTCATGCGATAAAACTGCCTATGCCGATCTACTGGAAAACATTGACGACTTTCTTCAGGTCACACCAAAACCAATCAGAGAGTATCACAAAAGGGGAAATCGTTTATACTATTACAAAAAAGGGTCCGAATGCTTGTTACCCCAAAATACAATGTGGACTCTTCAAAATATGGTAGAATTAAACATCGAAACGAGAATCACTTCTATATTTCACTCAGGAATATATCACAAAATCAAAAATACTGCCCGCAACATTAAACAGAAACATTTAAAGAACTACTATAACAAAAAAAGTACTAATTCAAGTAAAAGGCAGAATACATTCATTTCTGTTGAAAACCTTGTGGACAGGAATCCAACGGTGGCTTTACCGTTAGCTTCAAATTTAATTTTTGTTTTTTACGTTTACCTGTTGTGCTGTTTTTTTGGAATTGTAATTTTTGTCGCAGAAAAGTGTTTTGGACTACACAAAAGTAATAGAGTTATCGTTTCTTTGGCTGATGCTAAGTACATCCAAGTTCAAACACAAGAATCCTACTTAATAAGTGACACAAACAGTAAACGAAATCCTCAAATAATATGTTCCCATAATGAGGTACAACCTAAATACTAGTCCATACTTGACAGTTGGTATTGTAGATAACAAAATCGGTATTTATTAATTTTCCTCGAAGATCAAACTTTAACCGTTAGTATAATATAAATAAAACCCTGGAGAACTGCTTCGGTTCAGCCCTAGAATATCTTGATTGAGATAGACTCAACTTAAAAAAGTTGTTAATATTTCAAATTGACAAGGCTTTTTCTGGGATTAAACTGACGCCGACCTTCGACCTCGAGAAAAAATGGATTGGAGCATTTAGGTCGACAGTAGCTTGTGCGTCATGGGTATTTCGTAACATCCCTCATTTGTATATCCAAAGATCCAAAGGTACAACCACGACAACGACTCAAGGCCTTAGATCACGTACTTTGTATCCAACAGGTAATTCAATCACACAACTCCAGGTGAGTCACCAAATATTGAGGGGGACTCGACGGTCAGCAGGGATACTACTGGGGGTCCCCCGTAAGGGTGATACCGTTTTGAATGTCATTCAGAATCTGCAGATTTCCCTCTATCGTACATGAAGCGTTTTTTTAAATAATTAGTTTTTTACCCCAGTAATCATATTTTGAAAATAAAAAATTTGAGTAGGAAAATACATATAAGAAAGATTCGACTCCAGTTTCTTCTTACTTACTTAATCCAAAATTTACAAAAAACGCAAACAAGCAGCATAGAGTTATCGCGCGACCCTATCGGCTTTTTCAAACTGCTCAAATCGTATCCGGGAGTTTTCCCTACTCTTTTACATGAGAGAAAAGCGCGGGAGTATCCTTGACTGTGGGCTGTTAACACACGGTCAAGGATACTTTCTAAAAATCTCAATTTATCTGATTGACATTGTGGATTTCAAGAACTGGCTCATTGTGGAATTGTCAATTCACTGTCTGAGGAGGCTATTAATTATTGGAGGCTTTCCAGGGAGTATTACTATTTACGTAAAATACTTACTTTTAGCGATTTTGCTTTATTGGGGTACAAGCTAACGGGTAAAACTGAAAAAACATTTCCACCATTTCGCAGATTGGTCATTATCTAGCCCTCGCACGAGGGCTCTATTATCTAGTAATTACTATTTAGTAGATGTCTATATGCACTCACTTTCTGTATCACATTTACCATAGACACCAATTTTTTATGGATGTGTGAATTGTCTTAAACATTGAAATATTGAAAATTGTACCTTATAGTTACATTTAAAACAAATGTCTTCAATTTGTTCAATTCAAATGAATTTAGCTTAGAATTGGGCTAATTATTTATGTATAGAATTTTATTTCTGTGTCACAAAAGTAATAATAAATTGGAGCTTGTTGAAGATTCGTTTGCATGGATTTTTAAAATGGATTGGATTAAATTGAGTTGATCTGACAATGCCCGCCCAAGCTCGCCTTTAAGAAACATTAGAATATATAATTTCCAAAATCCAGTGCAACTTCTGTGTTCAATTTTTTATCATTAAATCTAAACAATTTTGTTTAAACAGAATAAACATTTCCTAAAGTAACAAGTAAGTGAAATTTAGTTTGCTTAAAATAAGGGATCATGTAAAACATAATGAACATTTCATGTCTATAATTATGAGAAAGCCAAATTATAAGTATGTAGTTAGTATTAGCTGTCCTTTTAATAAACCCAGTCATTAATAATGACAATGTCTGATGCAATTATATAGGTATGCAGTTATACTAATTTACTATCCAAAGCCATTTTTGACACCCCGGTTAGATCCTAGCACACTTTTCTAGCACATGGATATGCTAGAATATAACTAAAATGTGGGATTTTACAAAATGCATACAGTTACGATTACGACAGTGCGACAGTTAAGGGGTGGGTCAGTGTTTTGCCTCTTTTAAACCTAGCCTAATAAAAATATACATGCTAGTTACTTGTTAACCAACCCTTGACTGTCGCACTGCCGCAACTATATGCATTTTGTAAAACCCGTAAAATATTTACATAAAACATCGAATATGAATAAAATACTAATTTACAGTATGTTTATGGTGTAAATTAGTCAAGTTATATTTTATGTCTGTTGCTGAAGAAATTTATATCTTGTTTGGGTATGTCTGATACAGTTTGACAATAAAGCTAAGATTTGAGTTAAACTAATTATATTTAGTTGGAGACTTTTTTAAATTTTTTATTTTCAAAAAATGTTTCTATCCTCTCAGGATTCACTGATTTTGATCTCACTGTGCGCTTTCTTTTGTTCTTTCTGCCATAGTTAAATCGTCTTAGTCTAAAACACTTCAGAGACGATGCCAAAAATTCGTTCCTCAATCTAGTTGTTGTTTAAAGGAACAATCCTTCGTTGTGGTTCATAATTCATTAAACTATCATAAATAAAGGTCTACTAGTTGCTAAGATAATACGCTTACATTGTCTTCATAGGTAAAAATATGACATTAAAAAGTTCAAATGCGCTTAAAGTAATAAATATTATATAAAATGTATAGATGAAGGCAAATAGTCTGCTTTATCATGGTGCGTGTTTGGAGTGTACAAAAGTGCATTATCGTGATGTGGTGCATTTTAAATGGGAGAAACCCCTTGGCACCAAGACAAAGAATTATTTGGGAGTCAAATTGGACCAGCCCATGAGGAACAACGATGAGCATCTTCATAGTCATCTTCTGTTTTTGTGCATTTTATAATTGCTAAGCATCTTATGGACCATAATTACTGTCCATTCCCTTCCCACTTGAATCTTCTTCACAAATATTTGGTTGCATGGACTAAGCATAATAGTCAATGTCAACTAGGTCCAAGAATCTCCTCGTTCCAGGAAATATTTCTCAGAAATGACGAAACTGAACAAAATAGTTGTGGGCCACTTTTTAGTCATCTTCCATAAAACTGCATTTTTTTAATTCCCTCACGTCGTTGTAGATGGAAGTAGATCCATATAAAAGGAGTTTCCACAATCAATTCTAAATCAGTTCAACTACAACAACCTCAACTCCAATCATCCAAACAATATTCACCATGAAATCTATTTTCGTAAGTCATCACAATTACAATTCGGGGATTTTTGCAGGATAAGCAAAGGAATAGATCCCATTATTTTCAAGATACGTTTTATCGTGTTCTTTATTTCAATACGGTGCCATTCTGTCTATCTATCTGAATTTACTTAACTTTTGAGTGGAATAAAAGTTTTGATTTGTTTTCGTATTGGGAAAGTTAGGAAAATAGAAGTCAATTGAAAAAGAACGAGTTTTTAAAATAATCGGATACACTTTCTGTCTGGGGTAGTGGCGTAATTTTATGTCTATTACCTCATTCAGTCAGTTAGTTCCAGGTTCAATTGCCAGTTATGTTTTACTTTTGTTGGATGTTGTGACCTTTTATGACCTTTGATTTGCAATCGTTTCTTACCTGCGCTGCATCTGTTGCAATATTATTTTACCACTTAGCCTTACATTTCTCGAATAATAAAAATGTTTATTTTCAGGTTTTCTGTTTGTTCGTGGCTTCTGCCTTGGCGGGTGTTCAAGAATGGACCCGGGATGCTGAAGAACAGTATTTGTCTCTGTACCGGAGATATTGTTCGGGATCTTCTTCAACTGGTAATGACGGTGAGAGGGAATGGCATTGCAAGGCCCCAAAGGAACGTCCATCTGTCATCAGAAAGACGTACACTCACCAACTGAATCTTCCGTCCTCCAACAAACAACAATTGGTCTTCATCGAGACTCCCTCTGATGACTACCAACACGACATCCTGGTCTCTGGACAAGTCAACAATGCCCACAATACCAAAATTGTTGTCGTTATTCGTCCAACAAACAACAATTGGTCTTCATCGAGACTCCCTCTGATGACTACCAACACGACATCCTGGTCTCTGGACAAGTCAACAATGCCCACAATACCAAAATTGTTGTCGTTCCCTCTGCCGACAAACACAATTATCAAGTCAATCAGGACGTGCAGGTGGACATCAAAGCTGGAAAGCCGTCCATCTTCTTCCTCCGAGGAAAACCAACCGAGACCACCGATATCCGAACTTCCGATGCTATCATCTCTACCCGTCCAGTATTCGACCCTAATCCTCGTGGCTCTGGCGTCATTTCTAGCCTTCGTGGCTCTGGCTCCATATTGAGCTCTACAGTTCCTCTAAGAAGGCCCTTCAATGCTTAATTATTTTGCTGGGCTAAATCCCCATCAAATGCGATAATAATTTGTGAATACTTTGTATCTTTGTAAATACTTTTGTATCATTCGGTTTAATAAAAATAATTTCAAAGCATTTCATTCTTCCCTTCTTTGGCATATTAATTACATTCATTGCTCAACCTTATTCTTTAATACTACATTTTTAAAGTTTCTTTGCGATTGCATGGAAAAGTGGAATTAGAACTACCTAGGTAGGTACCGAAAAGCATATTTAGTAGGTACACGAGATATAAAAATAATCCTCTAATCTACATGATCTTTTTGGTATAAAATGTTGGGTGAAAATTTGGCATAAACCTTTTTGGCATAATACACAATGTTCAAATTTATTTTAAAGTGCCAAATTACAAATCAATATCATTACAATATCCGCTCTCCCTTTGCAGGCACCGAAAGTGCTAATAAACTTTTCCCCATTCCTAAAAACTTTTTCATCCCTGCAACTTTTCTAAGCATTCTTCATTCCTAAAAAGCCTTCACCTCTTCCTGGAAATGCCAAATCAAATTAAATCTACTCTAGACTTTCTAAGAAATGTAATTCTATGAAATACAAAAGGAATGGTCTAAAAAAGTAAAAACAACTTGAAAACGAAGCCATTACATTGGCTACGAACTGAAGTCCGGACACTATATTCACTGTATTTGATGACTTCTCTACGATGTATGGAACCAAAAAAGTTACTGTAAAGTATTGGCAGTGTATCTAGATGAACAATATTGCCAATAACTTTTGACCAAGACAATTTACCTACTATTTGTATAGAGTTGTTATACAACCGTCAGCTTTGGGATGACCTAATCTAATGAACGGACTCGCATAAAGAAGACGATAAATCGCTTCGTGTTTAATGACACTCGACTAACCAGCCCACATTCCATTTACTTGCATTACCTTCTATGATGATAGAATAAGTAATTGTAGGTACTTATTGCACTCCATATCTACGTAAATTGAATATGATTATGATGACCATAAACTGAATTTTGATGACCAAACAAAAACAAAAACGTATCTACGGTGTTGTTATACGGGCAACAACGGACGACGTCGTCACATAAATAAATTCCTTTATGCTAGTTGTCCTAATATTCGAAATCGAGCGATATGTTAGCGTTTACTCTGATAAATGACACATTATTATGTAATAATTACCATATACACGAAGGTAAATGTCCCATTAGAAACTAATAAGTAGGAATTCAATGATTCTTCAGAATAAGTTTGGATGGTAGCAGATTACTTTGGAATGACTACGAATATATGCAGTTTTTTCAAAAGTAATTAATTGGAAAATATTTTATTTAATGTAAAACTTCGCACTTTAGTCACCAGATAGAAATATAACATTTAAGATTAGTCTATTTTTGGTGGTCTATAGCACATAAACAGTTTGGAAATGTAATTTATTTTAATTGTGTCACCCACTTAATCCCCATCGAGTAGACAATTTAATAAAGAGTATTGTCAGGAGAGGCAGTTAGTAAAAATTTGACAATTTTCATTTGTTTTCTTTGGCCAAGGACCCTAAGAGTAGAATAAAAGGGGTGGGGATATGTAGGGATAATTTAGATATACTTGATTTGGATAATTTCTGTAGAAATATGCCGATGAGGTTGCTGCTGTCGGAACTAACGGGCACATTTTTCTTGACTTGTACTTCGGGGATGACTTTTACAGGAGTGACCGTTGTCGTCGGCTTCGTTTCCAAATTGTCAGAGGTTGTCGTGTCGGGTTTAAAGTTGTCAGCGGGAGTTTCAACGAAAACAATTCGGGTTCTACTGGTATCTTTCTGTTCTTCCATTACCACTTTGACTTTTGGGGGATTAACGATTTGTCGCCCTGGCTCTTTTGATCTTCTGCAGTGCCAGTCGACGTTTCTAGTCGAATCCACTCCGCGGTCACTATTTCCAGAACAATACTCCCTATACAGACTCAGAGCTTCGTCCTCACCGTCCTTGGTCCACGGAATGACATCGACTGCAGCGTACGCAGCCGTCACCGAAACACAAATTATCTGCGAAGAACAAAATTTAATTTAATTGAAAATTAAAAGAGCAAATAAAAAGATAGAAATTATTTACGCACGAGGCAGAGTGACTTCATTTTCTTGCCATGTCTAAAGATCAAATGCGCACAAAGTTTCGTTTTCATTCTTCTATATTATTGTTTGTATTTTTATAATATTTCAAGATCAATTTTAGTTGCTAATAAATATATTGAGGATAATTGTATACTTTCTATTAATAAAAGGTTGGAGTTGACAGAGTTAATTACGGGCTGCAACTGCAATTAAAATGTAATTAATAATCATCATCATTTTCTCAGCTTAGTAAATCAAGATTCCTAGATGAAATAGATGTGTTTGACCAATATCCCAGTCAGCACAAAGTCCTACTCGGTAGATACTTAGCAGCTAATTTTACGTTGCATCTAACCTACGTAGTAGGTCCCAGATCACAATGATTTTGATATTATTCCAAATCACGCGAGGAATTTTAGCATGGATAATTATCTCTGATGCATTAATTATTTATCTTTTAAAGGTATGTTTCTATGATAAAGTGCCGAGGAATTTTATTTATTACGTTTATAAGGTGCAAAAACTATTAATAAATCGACGACACCTTCCTATTAACATTTTTCACGATACAATAGAAGAAACTTAGTATAAACTATAGTTATGGCAGCTTTATCAGGTACAGCAAATTTTACAAAAATATTTATTGACTGCAGTGTATCCTATCTGAGCATAAAATTAATTACTACATTTATTTCGTATTTCGCATAACAATTAGTTCTTAATGGGAAAAATTAGTGAAAATTATAGCCTTTGAAATTCAATTCGTAAAATTGACTCTCTTGACCACAAAACGGTTAGGAAGCCGTGACTAACCGTCGGCACTCCTTGCTTGAATTGAAACCTTCTTTCCATTGGTACTTGCAACGGCACTCGTTCTTTTGAGATTTTGAATATGCTTTCCTGTATCAAAAATGTTTCATGATACTATGGATAATATAGAATATTTATATGAGAATAGTAAAGAGGGGACAATATTCGAGTTTTATTGTACAGAGTATGACCATCACAATACTTATTTAACATAAAGAGACTGGGGCACCCTAGTATTTGAAATAAAACAAACTAAAAATGAAATATAAATAAATAAGATCCAAATATCTCTAGCAACCTCCTTGAACCTTAAAAAACAGAATAATAAAAGTACATTATGAGCTTCCATATAGCTAAGCTCCTCAGGGGAGAAGGCTCCAGAAAAGCTCCAGAACAGGCGTCCACTTTCTTCAACCACTATTCCCAAAGTTGCAAATGAAAAAATTGATTAGAAAAGGCCAGTCTCTTGGACCATGTCGTCGTCAGTCGTCATCGCCTCATTCCTTGTTTTCAGAAGCTAATTTTTGTAATAAAACTTCCGTTTTGTAATTTTCATGTATTATTTATCAGGTTAAGATTAAGAGCGTCTGTTATGAATAAATAAAAATTGCCAAACCCAACTGCACAGGTATAGAATTAATTAACACAAACGAAAGTAAATACAGTATATGACTATACGAAACTTAAAGGATTGTAAATGTTTGAAAATTAAAATTAGGCATATAAAATATTGGTTCAATCTGTATAAATTCACTTTGTGTGATCACTGATATATGTCTATGGTCTCAGAAATAAAGTTTATACTATAACAATACAATATTGCAACCAAGGTTTGCGGAATATCCAATCCATGGCTTCTGCTGTGCATTAGGTTTTCACGTTATCAGATTATCTCAATTAACATAGTTTTTTGGACACACCACTAATCGTCAGAGTAGTTATAGTTGTCCAGTATAAATAACAAAACGCAGAGATCCTAGCCATGGGGATTCCACCGCAATCTTGATTATAATGATAATTATGTACACTTTAATTTGATACTCAAGAAGTAGGATTGTCAGTATTGTAGAGAGTTGTGTAGTCAGTAGTAAGTTCAACTAAAACTAAACAACTGAAAAATTGGCGATAAAGCAAGATAAATAATTAAATATATTTCCATGATAAACATGAACAACTAAAAGTTAATTGATGCAGTTTAGTACATTTAATGTTGCTACAAGACAAGGGAAAAGGTTGATTTATTGGCCTCTCGGCGGTTGAAACAATCGAAACTAGCTCTGCGTTAGAAACGTCAAGGTCGTCCGTTACATTTTAGGTTATCTAACTCAATATCTACAGTACATTATTTAAGTATAGGTACCTAATCAATGATAACAAAGAAATTCTGAGAAATGAGAAAGAAGTTGTTCTTCATGGCTTTCGATAAGTCTAGACTATTGTGCTGCGTTTAATGCAATGAGGCTTTTGGAGTGCATCAGGGGCTTGTTGGAATAACAGGTTTCATATTAGCGTTAGTAATTGAATCAATCATCATCATTTTGCATTGTTTTATCAGGAAGGACAATTCTTAAATAAACTGTATTTATAATGTAAATAAAAAACTTTTTATATCAGGACATTGCCACGATGCCACGGGTCTATTTACGGTAGAAAATACGTTGAAACTAACTCAACGGGAAAAATAATACTACACTATAAGTTTCACTATAAAGAGTTGAGAGAATTAGAATTGATTAGCAAGGTCACCTTTTTTGCTAGAATATGTAATAGAGAACCTAGAATCCTAATTGGAGTTTGTCAGTACAATTTATGACTATAGGGAATCATCCTTTCACATAACTAGAAGAACAGAATTCTTAGAAATCATTGTGACGTGCATATTCAAGTAATTATCTTGTAAAGTAACATCACTTTAGCACAGTTTCATTTATTAGTTAATAAATCGTAATAACCTACCAGAAAATAGACAAGGTACATGTCTATAGATTTGTTTATTTAGGTGCCTGCGGTATCTCAAAGAATCTTTATATTCGACCTGCTTATTCTCCCAAAGTGCCAAATGACAAAGGGAAACTTTCTTTGTTGGATAAAATATGTCTATTCACGTGCATATAAATAGATATTTATAAATTCTGTATCCTGGCTTTCTGGGCTCAAGCCCATATTCAAGTTTTGGGCCGAAAGTTTTAAAGAAAGCCAAACCAAGTTATCAAATTTCGATTCTTGCATCGTTTAACTAAATTTTGAATATGAAATGAATTAATTAAATTGGTCAACATTTGGAGTCCTTTAGGCATATAGCATTAATAATCTCAGTTTCTAATCTCAATCTCAGTTTCATGCTCCGTAAAATTTTCAAACCTTTAATTGGCATTTTTGGATAAATTTTCTAATTTTTACTCGATTTTAGATACATATAGGGCGGGCAAATCTTCCTAAATTGTTTTGAGTAGTATTCAGTTCAGAATCTGAACTTCTGATGAAATAACTCATGACTTCTAAATTATAGCTACTATTTTAACGTACCTTGTTATAAAATTTACTAAAATTTTCAAGTGGCAACATGAATGGCTCATCAGAGTCGACATAATTGTTTTGTTGAATGTCAAATGTCAACTGTGACAAAAGAGAGAGTGCATTTATGTTCATTAATCATAATTTGTGTACATATACATATTCTATGGTTTGATGTTGTATAAATAAAATTAAATATGAATTATACACGGACATCGTTCAGGTATGATTGAAAATTTGGTAGTCAATGCTTAGGGAAAGGTCAATTAAGTCAAAATTTATTCCACATTTAGAATTCTAATACTATAATGTGCCTTTACGAATGCTTAACAATTCGCATCAACTATCACATTTAACTAAATACCTTGTATGTACATTTCATGTCATTTTTGAGGATTGGCCTACTGCATAACTCTGAGGGCCCCGCCATGGATGTCTATGCCGTGATTATTATCTCTATTTATAAAAATTGGCACAAGACTTGGCTGTGAGTTAGGATATTGCACTTTATTGGTTTAATGTAATTAGAGGTGACACATAAATTAATATAAATTAATAAATTAAATAATAATTAGAATTAAATTGGATTCGTGTAATTGTAAGAGGGATTGGTGTTGGTGACA
>JABASH010006103.1:0-11095 GCA_019776445.1 Tomocerus maximus
TTTTTGAAGAGCTGGCTCGGCTCGGCTCGGCTCGCTCACCCCAAAGTACCATGTCTGCTTCAACTTTGATAATAAAAAAATTAATAAACAGTAAACATTGTGCTTTTCGTATGTACATTTTCACTTGCATTATCGGCTTAGCTTTCTAAAGGGGATAAGCGTAGGAGGTTGAAGCCGCCACAGAATGCTAGATAACTACGGTCGATATCAACCATGTATTGCTTATACAACAGACTATGAATTTAAAACTCAAAATGCCATTATTTCAACTCAGCTAAATTCCAAGGTTCACAGAAATGAAATGCGACTAAGATCTTGACTTGTCTTTTATTCATCCAAATCCAACGAGGAAATGTCCCTGTGTACTCCCAGACCAACATGTATCTCCGAAGAATCAATAGGTAAAGTAAAAATCATCTTTTTGATATGGATACATAGTAAACGGAAAGACTGCAATTTAATGTGACTATGGAAATGAGGCTATAGAAAGAGTAGTTTGGTCACAGATCACTTTCCTAAGTTTACTCTACATAGTGGGCATTGCAGCGTGTGTGCTGGTGGCTATTTTGGTGTGCTATATGGATGGACGAGGGTCTGAAAGAATTTCAGGACATAGAAGAGAGCCACAATATATAATATTAGTAAATGTGGGTACTGGCAGAGTAAATTCATGTAGTTGTAGTGTAGTTCCACTACAAGGTTCCATCCATTGCGTAATACATGGAAGTTTGTCCTCTCTTTATGTGTTCACTTCACAAACTGAAATCTAAATTCGTTTTTGGTAGCGATATTCGATTCCGTGGTGTGGCACTTTATGGTATAGGAAGCTACTTTCTTTGATATACTGCCCCTATCCACTTTTTGTAATGATTTCGGCCTTTCTCAAGACAGTATTTTATTTCTTCTAATATTCCCACTCGATTTAGGACTACCTAGCAAAATGTAAAACCACACATCTGTACACATATATTCGGAACATTTATAGCAATCTCGGTAACATTTGCCGCCAACAAGCTAACTCACTCACAATCAGTTGCTTCTCTGACTTCACTTTTGGCATCGTCTGTTCTGACTGCTGGCTACGCATCACGCGAGACCTGGACGATCGTCAAAAATTCAATCCTCCTCATCGTCAGACCTTTTCTTTACCAAATCGAACTGATCTGACATGTACCTACAACACAATAACATAAATACAACGACCTCTTCTTATATCTTTCCCTATTTCCTTTTATCCAACTTAAACTGATCCAAAGAGAAGTTGCAGTCAACGTACTTTAATGAAACCCAAATTTGTTCACATTTCCAACATCCCAACCATGCACTAGCAAATTGCTAGTTTACTCTCGCTTCTCAAAAATCTACAAAATATTTCCCATTTCTTACATACATAAAATGCTTGTGCAAATCTTACTTGTATTGTTCATTTCTTTGGTTTTTCAAAATAATGCCACTAACTGCAGTAAGGACGGAAACATTGACATTCATCAGGAAAAATATATGAAAGTGTGATATGGATATAAAAATAATATGTTGTCCTGGTCCTGATCCCCCTAAGGTGGAGATGATGGAGAAATGATGGAGATAGGTCTATTGCGCAAGTCACATAATGGACTCATGCAAACTCCTTTTAAGGACAAGTTACTATCGGCTTAACGACTTAATCGGTCGATTTACATAATCAAATAGCAAAGCTGTAGTCATTGTAAACCACATCCATGATATTTAAAAGAAAATTTACGACGACAACTACCCACTGGCAATTATATTATGGATAAGATAACTTCAGAATTGTAACAATAACAATAGGCCTTTTAAAAATTAGCTCTTATATGCACAGGTTGTGTAATATCAAGCTGAAGTTCATTAAGAACCTTCTTGAAATGGCAGTGAAGCCGGCTTGAAAGATTGACGTCGGTTACTATTTACTATACGGTAATATCCCTGCAATAAGGACAGCATTCAAGGTAGAAGTCACTTGATGTGATAATATTATCACTGATACATCATTTTAGTAATATTCAGAGACCGGAAATGTATGATAAATAAAATTTTCATTATTAAGGTTAATTGCTTCATACATAGTTCTGCCACTTCAGATAGTAACGTTTCAGTACATAAGCATAAGCATGCATGCTACCATCTTAAGGTTTATATTTAGGCATATGAGTCGTAAAAAGTCATATTATTTGACTTTTAAGTCCTAGGTATACTATTTGCTACTAAAAAATTAGTACATCATCCAGCAAAAGTTTAGAATTTGTTGGCTTGTAACTTAACGCTCAATTTCTTTAATTTGCGTTCTTAAGTTTTCAATTTTCGTCTCATATTGTTGTTTCTTTGCTCTCAATGTTTGAATTTTGGATATTAAATTTTTAAATGTCCTTGGTTTCGCAATTTGACTTATGTTTTAAATTTTTCCTTGAAAATACTTTGAAAATTAGATTCAACTCTGCCACCAATTATCTGGTTCAATCTGGACCTTTTGGTTTCTTTTTCCTTTAAATTCGTATAAGGGATTCTTTAAGCCATACCTTTCCGGACCCTGGTAATGTTTATGCGGTCCTGTTGGTGAACAGGATGTTCCTTTATGGCTGATAACGCAAACCCTATAAGAGAAGATTATTGTATTTTGGTTTTATGTGGAAGCAGCTATCATTAAGGGAGTTTTATGTGGGCGTTTAATTTCATTAACCGATTGTTATATGCAGACTAGAAAGTATTTGAACCCTCTTTATTATGGTGGCGAAAACTCAAGACGGTCTCATTTATTTCATCCTTGTTGCTTGGAATGCAAAGACTGTTAATGCAGAGTCCCATCATAACATCAAAGTAAATGTGCTACATACTGTGGATACAAACTATAATTTCTGAGAAAAAATAGCTAGCTGAAGTGCTACTTTTGATGAAGAATGGGGGCTACGGCTAATCAATGTTGGCCTACGGAGATACCATTGAGCTTATCAATATGGAGACTCGGTGTTATTTTCCCACAACGTGAAATATGGAGTATGTGAACTGGGTTTTAGATGAAAAAGATATTGCCATACTTGACCTGGCATTAGAGTTTACAATGATGTGACATGCTAAATAAATATGTATGGGCGTCCGCGTTCTATATACAAACAAAACCGAACTCATTTGCTCAACTTAGAGCTGGCGCAAAGCTGCGATTTTCAGCTTTCGCTAAAATAAACGTACCTTTTGGGTTAGCAAATCTTTAATCTGATGGAGCAAATGACTTAAACCAATGAATGAGACATTTAAAAAATTACTGCCTTCGCATTCTCTCGCGAATAGGGTGGAATACATATGTTTTGGCATTGTATTTGCATAAAGAAGGTTCTGTGATATTGAGAGGTTGGAATGAATTGGCGCGTTCCCCACAACTTTCTTATGGAGACTTCATATTTCTTTCAATTTTTACGCGGCGCGAACTCCTATAACAATTTTCCCAACTTTGACTAGTTTCGTTCGTGTTGATTAAAATTATGGTGAAAGTACTGGTGAAAGGTCAATGAAATTAATATGGAACTTGCGTAACAGACATAGTTTCGGATATTCCCATTTCCCACTGAATTTTGTTGGACACTGGGAAATACTTGGAATTGGAAAATGGGCAGCAAAAAGTGGGAAATGAAGAATCGCCATCTTGTGGATTTTGTTCTATTTCCCACTCGATTTTTCTATTTCCCATTTTTCCACCCACTTGGCCTTTTTGTTTCCCACTTTTCCCCCTGGGAATTGGGAAATTTCCCACTTCTTTCATTTTCCACTCGAAACCATGGTAACAGATAGTACTAGTACTAGTAAACTATGTAAAGTCATATTCCTGTCACATTGTATAAGTATTTATCTGAGGAGATAAAATTATATTGGTACACACAAATAAGTAATGTAACATTCTAGCCTAGAACAATATTAAGTTACGTACTAATTTACTCTAGTAATTGTCGCACCGTAGAGGGTAATGACATTTCTCTAAACCAAATATGTATGTACAATTGGTAGATGATGTGAGATTGAATATATAATCCATCGCATTCCGTTCCTAGCAATATAGCAAACCATCTTGGTAATGGATTGGGCATATCGAAGCAAGCTAAATATGTAGATGAGTCGGACCAGATATAATCCAAAGGAACAGAATACTAACGCTTTGATATACAGGTGTTTGAAATTCAATTAAAGGAAATTTCTCCACTCGTGTCAGCCGTCAGGTACTTATAGAACACTTTGATTTTGCGAGTCGTCTGCGTTTGTCACGGATGACTGAGCACAACACGACACTTTCGTCGTTTGAACCATTCTACCTGTTTCTGTCTCTATCCACCTAAGAAATGTTTCTATCGTCCAAATCGAGAAGTAGAAACTAATTCAAGAAAGAGGAACTGATTAAATCCAATGAAATGGAATAAATGTCTATTACAGTGGCTCTATCGGTGATAGGCATCTGATTCGCTCGTATAAATCCCAAGGTAGGGAATCTGAAGCACGGTAGTCCTCTCTAAAATTTACTAAACTAAAAACAACTTGATGAAGAAACCTTCTAAAGCTCTTTCCTCTATGAAGGTTCTCTAAATTGCAACATAAGATGACTTACTAGACAGCTCTTATCGGCATGAATCATTTGCTATGGTCGGTTTGGTTGGAATCTTATTCGCCTGTACTCCATTGAATATATCAACAGCAATACAAATACAAGTGTATAGTGTAGTATAGGTGGGAGAAATACAAGGTTACTGTAGGAATTGGTAAGTGTCTACAGGTTGTCCTTTCCTAAATTTGTACAAATTAATCATTATTTTTCATTATGGCTTCAGTATAGCCACTTGCACAAGGCATTTCTTACATACGAATGTAAAATTGGTTATGAACTATTGAATTGAAATCTTTGGATTGTGTTCGATTGTTTAACCCAAAATTAAAACAATTATTGCAAAATTTTTTGAAACAGACAAAATGACACATTGCACGTATATTGTTATCATGGTTTTATTATCAGGTACATTCTTAAAATATAACCAAAGCCCGGAGTATGGAAATAGCGTGTACAAAAAATTTTCATGGAGATGAAATATCTATAATATCCATACTCCTGGGTTTAAGTAAACTTTGATCCTTTCAATTTACAGGTATACCTGGCAATAAAAGTATGACAACCGTACCTTGATAAGACTAATATAAATATACCAATCATATTTAATTTGTTAAGGAATGGATGAAATAGAAATAGAAGATTTTAAAAATTAATGTTTGAAGGCATTTCCGATGGCATTTTCATGATACAGTAGGCATGTTACAGGCAGGCACATTGCATGTTACATTATTTTGACAGAGTATTTTTTTGATGAATGTCGCGGAGGATGCCTTTTAATGGTTAGTTTAAAAATATAGTGACTTAGCCTTAACTCATCCAATATTAGAACTCGTTTCCTTTTGGATTCACGTCAAGTGCTAATCCTAAGATCTTTATGTAAATTTATAGGTATATTCAATAATATAGTTACTAGAGAGAGTAAGGACACTACAATTAGAAGATTTTTCAACTCATTGAATTTTGACACCGCGTTGGAAGGTTGAGTCTCAAGGGATGTGTAAGTCTTGTAATGTAACGTCACGCCAAGAGCAAAGTCGCATGGCGTCAGTGAAGAGGATGACGAACTGCATTGAGTGAGAAGAAATCTGAGTCAAGCGAGACAATTCAAATGTCGTACAGTGGTACATCAATCAGAAGAAGGAAATGATCTGTTTCTTCTCCCTTTTCGGTTTATTCTCCGGGATTTGTTTCTCCTATGAACGAGGGAAGGAACCAATAGCCTTTGACATAAAACCCCAACTAATTTCTCATAAATGAACAGATAATATTGTGACGATAAATACATTGCTTACTACATTGGCAACATTATTCCATACTAACACATTGGAAAGACGAAGATTTACCAAATAGTTAGTAAAATTGAATTAAATCTCTGGATTTGCAGTGAAATAAATTGTTATCTCTGATTAATCGTATTTCACAGGGGATTAATGATCAAAAAGTAAACCGTGGTATAGTCTTTGCGAATAAACCCGTAGGCATTAAGACGATCGACCCACGAAATGACAACCCTGTCTGCGTAGTTGAGATCCCTTGCCCTAAATGAGTTTAGGAACCAGTCTGTAGTTTCCTCAAACCTTTACGTCTCTTTTGTCAACTGAATCTTGTAGATATAAATATGTCATACCAGCTGGCAATCTTTATTTCTTTTCGCGTTTCCAGAGATATCTCTCTTTTTCAATATTTTTATAATGGCCACTACACTTTTAGTAGACGATTCTCAAACGAGTTGGTGTCATGCATGGCTTTAACTCTATCAAGTCTTGTCTTCCATACTTTTCTTTATCTTCCTTCATTATGTCTTTTATATGCCATAGATTCCCTTACAAAGTTATAACTCTATAAAACTGCCTTGGAACTTGGGACATCCGATCCATGCCATACCATTATCACGGTATGCTGTATAATATTCCAGTAACTTCCTATAGTCTAATCTAAAGTCACAATATTAAGTATATCTATTGTTAGGAACAATCTATAGGATTTGCTACGTTCCAGTACCCTTAATAAGTATATTTGCTCTCTGCTGTAAGTTTATTAATTTTGTTATTCCACGTGTGATGCACATAAGTAAATGTTTATTCGAGATGGTACGAATGTGAATACTTTCAGCCGTGTAATTTCTATTTTACATATCCATTCATTTCTCCCCAATCTCAACTAAGCTAGGTACCTACGTATATTATACGGACTACAAATAGTTATTCCGGTCGTTCCACTTTCTCCTTTGATGATTATCTTCTTCCTTCTCAGTAGGATAAACTAAACTTGCAGGTACACTCAACTCCAGTTATCTTTGAGCACATTTTTGAGTACATTGTGCTCAAAGATAACTGGTTTCTTAACCACACTTACTTTTAAAACACTTTATTTTCTGCTCAAAATGACTAGTTGCCTATGTGCAAAGAAAACTAATTATTTTTGAGCACAATAATTCTCAAAAATTGTGCTCGAAAGTGACTGGGGTACATACTCAACTGTACTGCTCAAGTCAACCATCATTTCATAATGACTTCATCACGTCAACTCAACTCAAACATCCATCAAGAAACAAACAGTGCTTTCCACACATCTTCATTTGCCAAAATGTAATCACCAAAGTTCTCAAGTAACACTGTTCTTCGTTCATCTAATCACACTACATTCATACTTTATTTTTGCATGAATATGAGACGGACTTTTGTTCACATGCTACACCGAATAAGTATACTTAGGTTCGTGTTTATAACACTACAGTATAAATACTTATTATATTTTCTCTTTGAATATTCTCTGACCAAAATTTTGGAATACAAAGGTTAATTTTAGTAACATAGTTATAACAAGTGTAGACACACATATTTAGATATAAATGCACATGCATGCAGCTATAATAATTTTACACCGAATGCGTACTAAGTAACACGAGTTCATTCGAAAATTCCGAAATTCTCAAACGCTACTGACTGCTTTTATACAATAGAATGATTTGGCAAAAAGTTTTAAGTCACTTGTAAGTCCATACAATATTTAACTTTTGTGTTCATTAGCATTTATTGTTATTCAATGCTATAATTGTTTTTGGTTAGATTGTATACTACAATGTAAATTTTGACCCACATTATTCGAGTTTGGTTATTTATATGTATTAAGTTGCCACATAATTTGCAATTTTCATGATAATAGTTATGAAGTTTAGCGTTTGTGAGTTGACCAAAACTCAAATTCTACGAGAGGCGGTACTAGTCACCATGAGAAAAGGGAAGCTTGGATACTATTACTAACATTACAACATTCCGCTATTACCCTGTTTAGCTGGACATACCGTACAATAGCCACAGTATGTATAAAAATTATTACCCCTATTTTTCAGTCTGTCGCCAGTTCTACTACAGCTACAAGGTCAAATAAGGGCTCATTTGAAAGTTCACAAAATTGCGGGGGGCCACAAGTTCCTCTATCTTTGAAATGTGCCACCCAATTGTCAATGAGGCAAGATATTTTGTTATTGTAATTAAAATTTTGAATTTGTGGAACTTGCGGCCCTCCGCAATATTGTTACCTTTCTAATGACCCTCTAGCTGTAGTAGTGCTTGAGATACACTAAAATGAAGGAGACAAGGTCCCCAATATAGATAACTTCCAGCCCTAATGTTATTCACATTACAATATAAACAAGCCTACAAATTCTTACCATACAGAGATAATTTATTTCTCCATTAGTAATTGCAATAATTTGTTTAAATCGTAGCAACAAATCAGACAGTCTATTGTTAACTTAATTTGAAAGCAAAAGGCAGCCCTAAGAACGCATTGCCTACTATTGTTGTAGGTATACATTGCAATTGAAGAGAGCAGACAAACAATTTTCTAAGAAAAGTTTGAGAAATTAAGATTAGTTACGGCGAGAGAAGAAATTGCTAGCGAATGAGAGTTTTGGAAGTTGAAATTTCTTCCATGGGCCATTCCTTAGGCAAATAGAAAAAACGGAAGTGAAAGCGACTTGTTTGAGAAGTGATCATCTCTATGACGCAACTGGGCAAGCACAAGTATTTTATGCCGAGATTCATTATCACTTCAATGTGTGTACAAGTAAATATAATGAGAAGTATATGCCTACCACAGTTTATAGTATTCGACGTTGTTTTCCAATTAGTTTCACTTCAAAGTGACACTAGCCTGAGGTACGCCCTGTACTACATAGTAGAATTTTCTAATAGATCTTTTATTGATTATTAGAATGGAAATTATAATGTGTGACTGTAACTTCAACAAATGACGCTCTTCTGAGCGCGGATACACTATGGGAGTAAGTAATATGGCAAATCTATTTAACACTTGTCTGCAATAGGTACATAATTATATGACGAGTAATATTGTATTATGTATATTATCGAAATAATTGAAATTATTCCGGTATTTGAAACAAATACTGCTGGTATAGACTCCACAATGTAAAAAAAATCTTATCTGTTATGGTAATTAGAAAGAGGACCATTAATTTTGGCTTGTATTGTCACCTAAAAAGTTATAATAATTGTAAAGCTAAAGAACAGCATGAAGTGTAATGTATTTTAGTTAAATTTATAGAACGTCAGTCTGCCCAACTGTATAGTTAATGAATTGTCTCAGATTAAATCCTGGTATTAACTTTCACACTGGCCAGTATTTAGTGTAACACCATGCATTAACTATCCGGTCGGCCAGTATTTAGTCGGCAACAATTAGATTCAGTAATACACGGTATCATCCGAATTTTTAAACTTTGTTCAATTTTATTCGAATTTTTTATAAATTGTTAAAAAATTAAGGAAAGATGTTACAATTATGTCAAAAACCTAAAAATACCTCGTGTTACCCGGATCTTTAGACTTTGCTCAATTTCAATAGAAGATTTTATAACATGGTTAAGACTTGAAGGAAAAATGTTACATTTATGTCCAAAACCGGCAAATACTCGGATTTTTAGATTCCTCAATTTCATTGGATTTTTTTTAAATTGCTGAGAAATGAATGAAAAATATTAAAATTATGTCAAAACCCTAAAATACGCGGGTTTTTTAGACCTTGCTCAATTGCAATAATCGAATGTTTTTAAATGTTAAGAATTGAATGAAAAATGTTAAAATTATTTGTCAAACACGAAAATACCCGGTGTTACCCGGACTTTTAGACTTTGCTTATTGCATTGGAATACTTTGTAAAATTGTATGTCAAAACCCCGAAAATACCCGGTGTTACCCAGATGTTTTTTTAAATAAAACTGCTAAGAAATGTAAGGGAAAGTTTTAAAATTATTTCAAAAATACTCGGTGTTACCCAGATTTTTAAACTTTGCTTTATTGCATTGGAAAATTTTATAAAGCTGTTAAGAAATGAAGGGAAAATGTTAAAATTATGTCAGAAACCAAAAAATCCGTGTAACACCGATTATTTTTGGTTTTACTTTCCGCAGTCCTTAAAAATCTAACCTAATAAAAATATAGGTACATGTTAAATTTAGGCTAGCCTTAAGGCTGTACATTTCAGAGAAAGGGAAGCTTGCATAAAAAAGCCAACAATGTTTAGGGGACCTTATGAAAGTTAATTTTCAAAATTCAATTTCTATCTCTAACTACAAAAAGCCTGTACGCCTAACACGGAACAGATATCGATAAACCCTTTTCATAAGACCCAAGTTTGAAAATCAATTTTTTTTGAATCCTTAGCTATAGTACTATACTGTAGCTATAGTAGAACTGGAGATAAATGGTAATGAAATTTCGAAAATTATTGCATGTTGAGCTAAGAAGGTAATAGCGGATTTTTGTAAAATTGGTGCAAGCTTCCCTCTTCTCATGGCGACTAGTACAGCATCTCATAGATTGTAAGCTTTGACGAACTCATGGGGATTCACCTTAACTGTCGCAATCTGTCGCATTTTGTAAATCTAGATGATTTTTGTTTTATGTTTTTTCATAAGGGGTGAATGCCGCGATTTTTGTGGGCTTCCGTAGTTTTTCGGCTGTCAATGTCCAATTCTGACGATTCTGGAGAATTGTCCATGTTGACAACGTTTTAAAATGCAATAATGTATCTTGTCTTGAACCAGATTGTGAGTGTGATGTATCCTAGTTAGATTTGAAACATCCCAAGCTATTAACTTAGCTTGACTAGTGTTAGTTATGCTAACTTTTTAGTGAACTTGATAACATTTTCATTGCCGATATGAAACTAAAGTCAAGTCTCAGACTATGCTTAGTCTAGTCAGTTACTTACACAAAGTTAAGTTTTCATTGTAGATTCTACTATTGATGCATATCTACCCACTGCAAATGCATATCAGCAATGTCATTAAATGTATATTTCATACTGTAGGAAACACCCAGAGAAATGCTATAGATAGAATGGACATTGAGAAACTGTGAAATAACAAAATAAGTCAGGGTTTGAGAGAGGTGTTGGAAAATTGACCACTTTTCTGACCGGGCCACTCGGTCAAAACGGTCAAATTAAAAAACTGCTTATTTTTCAGTA
>JABASH010006104.1:0-11095 GCA_019776445.1 Tomocerus maximus
GTAATGCGCCGTTGGGTCACATTAACATAAAATATTCAAATTTGTATTGCCTATAAATATCGCATCTCATGCTGTCTCATGTTGTAAGTTGCACATAATTGTCAATTTCAACATGACGATTCTAATGAGGTATATATGATAGCTCAACTCCGGTTTCCTCTGCATCAAAAAGCCATAGGAAAATTTTAAGTAGGATTTTACATAGTACATGGAAAAGTACTGGAACTTCCATGCACATTACGGTACGCACCTTTTCTTCATTGTGCTTTGGACAGTTATTTTCTAACATACTACGTGTTGTCAGATGTGAATTATAACATATGCTCGATTATTATGTAGTGTTGTGATGTGTGTGTGAATGTGAGTATTATTTACTTGTGTTGCCGGTTTTATCACGGTGGGATAGATTTCCCTTTATTGACTATTTTTATTTCACGTAGTTGTATATAAGACTTCTAAATATTTAAAATTTTGTAAAAAACCTTGTATTTGAGACTTAAATTTCCACTCCAGACCTTCAAAATTTCCTGAATTTTCCAGTTTTTATTATTGAAAATTTAAAACGGAGGCTCACATGCCCTCGGTATATACATGTCAAGAATCTAAACTTTAAAACCAAATGAGTGTCTTTTGAAATGAGCCCAGTAATTGGATTCGCGTGTAAGCCAAGGCAGCCTTAAATGTATCTGCCTTCTGTCAGTTTGACTGAATGTCCGTGCTGGCTGTAGATAGTTGTATTTATCTGTTAAATAACTTATATCTACGCCACTTTGATTCTGTTGTACTCAAATGTCTTTTGAGATTCACGCTAAATTTTGCAATCTCTCTAGGTATAGTTTTGGTAAGGCTTTAGCGATCATCTGCATATAATCATTGCGTATCTCACTCCACACTTTAGTTCCGGCTTCAATTCCAAATTTTCTCTACCTGCTAATCCCTGAACAAACTCAGATATCAAGCGAACCGATGCGATGCATGAATAGATGAGATGGATGGATGGAGACTTGCACAATGGGTGGAAATAGGAAAATTGCAAGTGCCGAATTGGTTCCATTCTACCTTTATACCATTTGATGCTATTTACATTTACAAGTTACTGGTAAAAACCAGAATACAGGTATATACTACTTGCATTGTTTGACTATTATCTTTAAAGTCTATAAAACCGCATCAATTATTGCTTACAATATGTCTGTACTGTGTACTATACTCTGTGTAACGTAACCTTATTGTAATGTGGACTAAATAATATAAACAAGAGCAGATTTTGCAAGTACAAATAGATGTGACTGATATGATGAAAATGGCAAATCTCTGACTAATATAATAATTTATTGTTACTATATAAAGTCAGGTTTATAAACTACATAACTGCAAATATAACATTGTCTAATTTTTCCAGAACGGGTGAGGAAAATTATGAGTATTTAATTGCCGTTTCTATTGCCAAAAAATCAACAATAACGATATTAGTATGCAGTTGTAGTTGCATTGAATAGTAGACATTTGTAAAGTTTTGGTTTGAGTTGAAATGCAAAAACACTCCGGTACAAATGGACATTGGTGTTTTAATTGAATGGTACAAGTTAACGAACTCCATGCACATCGCTTGACATTTTATAGTAAATACAGATAACGTTTATTTTATCCAATAAAGATAAGCGAAACAAATCAGGCTTAAAATTTAAAACCGAAGCAAATTTGTAGTGTTCGATTATTTTGCATAGCAAACATACTAATTAGGTTCTTACAATTGTGAAAACAAACTTCCCTAGTTTAACCTAACCCATAATAAATTATACCTAGTATATTGTACTATTTTTGCAATTTATGTTATGTAATTGACTTCTTTTGATCAGTGTAACTTAATAATACTTATAATTTGTCCTTTACTGAAATATAAGATGTTTGCGTCTTATTACCATTCCCTAAAGTATAATATATTTAACATCTTAATCAAAACTGACGAGTACTTCTGATTTGTTTATCAAATATTATATACAATCTTATTTAATTATTTTATTTTTTGATAACGATTCATGTATCTTTAAAACATTGAGAGATATCGGCCGCATTATTCGCCGTTACAATTAATTTATGTTTATTGTGTGGATTTAGATAATTGCTGAAAGTTTTTGAGGCAAAATTGTTAAGATAATCTAATTCATGTCATCTTTTAGAAAAACAGACTTTTGTAAATGTTGGCATTGCAAAATATATTGGTTCACATTTCACATTATGTATTGTATTTTAAATATGTCACGGATTGTCCTGATAACAGAGTATTATACGCTCCCTATTTTACTTACTGCAATTTGACACGTCTTGTTCACAGAAGGGATTTAATTCAATTAAATAACATGTCACAATGATATGATCTTCAAATTTTTCATGGAAATTTGCTATATAAATAATAGTTCACCGCGGAAGGGAGCAAAAATATTGGCACAAAAATGTGCCAAAAAGGATGAAATATATTTCTGATGTACAATAATTCAGGTTATTACACTATAATTAGCTTCTGAAGTCTCTGTAAATGTATTTATAGAGCATGTAAATGGAGTTGGTTAGGTGATTGCTGTAAAAAGAGACTTATCCCAAATAGTTCCATTGACATTACAGCGACACGTTGACTGAAAGTACAATGTAATTTTATTTGTTATAGTTTCTTTCAAATTGCGAGCACAGGACACTTAAGATTAGAAGTGCAAGTGAATATTGCATCTTCGGTTATACTTTTTTCTTAAGAAAATTGGTCTCAATCACAGCATAACATTGCATTGCATAGCTAAAATCGCTTTCTAAAACATCTGCTGAATTGAATGAATTATATTATTACATCTACCATTAGATTTGCTTCGTGAAGTCCAACTGCTTGACATCTGGTCGCGTTTCCAATTTTCTTACATAATTTATATTCAGTCAAAAGTAAAACACAAAGACACGGAAGAACAACCATATTTCACACAGAAGCCTTTCAGGTTTTAGTACAAATTTAGACCTGTGCCAATTTTGATTGATTTTCTTGATGGCCCACTAGTTCTCATATGCATTTTTTGAAATCAATTAAAAACCGCAATCAATAGACAAAATATTATGCCAAAGATTATTTCAAAAACATTTCCTGCAGTTTTAAAATGGATTTTATAATAGTTTAATAAGTTTAAGGAATCGCTTACACTTAATTACCCTTACATGATTTGAAAAAATTTCATAAAGATGTGAAAATGTAACGCGTTTAGCAGAAAATTGGCAAGAAACTATAAAAATTAAAACTAAACACTGACTTGAAGAGTATTAGAGCTTAAAAATTAAAATGACATATAGTTAGCGATGTCTTACATTTAAAAGCCTCGTTGTAAAAGAGTGAGGATTTGAGAATTTTCATTTGCTGAGCTCTAGTGCATTCATCTTTTTTCAGTAATGCACTGAAATGGTGACATACATGTGATATTTTTAATGAAGTTATGTGGCCGAGTAATTAATTATCGCCATTCTTAAAACATTATAAATAAATAATTAGTGTTGCGTCTTCATTCAGATGATGTTTTACACCTTCATACTTGAAAACTAGATAAAGACACAGACAGCACAGGGGCATTGCTCTGTAACATAATGTACATTGGTGACTTTAGAGTTTGTACAATGTAACAGTTACATTTAATTGACTGTGTTCACCGTCGACGATCTGCTACGATCTGTTGACAGTGAGAGTTTTCTAAAAAGTGAATATCAAGGTACATGATGTATTGAGACCAAGCAGGATTCATCTACATACATAGATACCTAGTCCATAATTATCATGCACCAAGTTCATTATTTTCTAAGCATTATTTGTCCTTTTTTATTTTATTAAAAGCTGTTGATTAATACAGTTTCATTCAAATTGCCACAATATGTTTTCCGTGTCTGTATTTACAGAATAGCCAAATTTTTGCATCCTTAAATTCGTTTGTAGCAAATTGGATCTATTATTAATTACATGCAAGCACAATTCCTAGTATACTGAAGAAAAGGGATCAGTATCGGTAGATTGATGAGGAATATTTGTACTAATTTTGTACTAATTTTTGCAAGTATTTAGAAATGTAAAACTGGATGGCCATGACCATGGGGGAACAATAACAGCATGATTATATTGCTGAGGTTACATGCAAATAACATGTAATCACTAATAAAACTTTTACTTTGAACTTTGGACTAAAACATAAGACATTAAAATGATTCTGATACCATATGATAAATTTTTAAATATCACGAAATTTTGTAATTATCAACTTCAAAAGTTTACACATGAAGAAAAACGTTATTGGATGTGCGTTGTAAATTGCAAATGCTATTACAGAGGATGTAGACACAAAAGTGGACATGTCCACTTTCATCTTGTCTTACTAACACAACGCATGAGAATTGAGAATAGCCTGTAAATTGATGGTTGTGGAAATCAATAAAGTTCTGCTTCACTTCACTACGTAGTTACCTTACATGTTACATCACATTACTTTGACATTTGATTGGTTGATCCCTTTTTCCTTGAGTATTGTAGTTATTAGAATCTCTCAGTTGCAGTTACGATACATTAGCTTCTGTTGTTTTCTGTAACAAGGAAAGGTCAGTGCACTATAATTATAAGTAGGTATAGTTTTTGAAATCAAAGTTGACAGTCTGACATTCATTTCTATCTGTGTGGAAGTGGATTCCCTGAAATACTTACGCTGTTGAGGTAAACGATCGCGAAAATGAAAAGACTAGAAGACATTTTCATGAATTCCGACAGTCTTTTGTCTATACAATTTATTGTACGCCTTTCAAACTTTACCAACCGATTCTAACGAGTAATTAGGTGGCCTGCAGCATTAATTTGATGGATTAAATAGTAGGACACCATAGCCTTACGGGCTAGACGTTGGGAATGATTGAAAACGTAGCAGAAAAAGTAGCAATAAGTAAAGACTCAAGGCAGATAGTTTTGAATTAAGTATGCAAAACTTATTGCTAGTCGTATACCTAAGCCTCTAATAATAGATTGACAGTAAGTATGCAACTGAGAACGGAAAATGTAACACATTTTGCTTCAGTTTATATTTACTTAGATATCAGATACTAATTTAGTCTTTGTTCATCCAAGGAATGGTATGGCTATTAGACATCGGCAAGCTTTACTGATTCTTAGGTTTTCACCGTGGAAATGAATTAGGTAAATGTAAGTAGTAGCAGTAGCCATATTATGCTTACTGGTTAGTTAACAGAAAGATTGAATTAGTTTTATACACAGTAGAGTGGTAAAGTATGCAATAAGTATCAACTAGAAGATAGCAAAAGCGGCGTGTAACACAAATTAGGTTTAGGGAGCCTGCACAAATAATTTCTTCAACATTAGGGGATTTGGATCCACAAAAAATAAAAATACTGCTTCGTAAATTCTTTTTAGCTAAAAGTTTAGAAAAGTTTTTTGGCCCTTTTATAATTGCAAAAACCAAAGCCAAAATATTTAATTTCTTACCAGTGCGAATATCTATCAATAACGAAATTTGCATAGCCAAGGACTACATGCATTGCGATTGAAATAGTAATGGAAGAAGACTAGGGTCAAAGTAGTTAATCATTTGTTATAAATATTCTCTCCGGAGAATTTCATGTGCAATAGTACAATAATCATGTCATCAAAAATGGGCGCACTTAAAATAGTCCAACGCAACATTAGATAAATATTTTAATAAGTATTTTTGAATATGTATAAATTATAATCGTGTATACGTTATAATTTTCCTAGAGCAAAATGATCACATAGCGCTTTAGCATTCATGAAATACGCTATTATCTTTAGCTCATGGTTATCTAATCAGGATCGACAAAAATTTGCATAAGAAATTGTCCATACACATTCAATCATTTCCTGAAATTTTAAACACTACAAATACAATAAGTATGCTTGCACGTTGCTTGTATTGATATTTTATTTCGTATCTCTGAGCAGTGAAATAGTATAAGATAGTCACCGAGGAGAGGGGCTACAATCCACGAATGTAATAAAAGGGATACGTGCACGCTTCCTTGGCTGAAATGCAGAAAAGTAATAAGAATCCTTTAGCTTCTCAAGGGAATTTTGCAAGAAGGTTGCTTTGCTTGACTCACTGACTTATGTGATAGTGATAAGGTACCTTCGATGGTTATGTGAAGTCGCTGGCGATTCTATTGTTGTGAGTTGTGAGTGCGGTTAGCATGGCTGCACAAACCGTAGAGTTCAACGGCTTGGATTTAACGCAGCCTACATTTTTAAATATATACCTGCATCTTTCCCTTATTTTCATTTGCATCTGTTTTACAAAATATATATTGACTACCTACAAGATAAATACCTACAGCTTGCAAAGAGGAAGAGACCCACCATCACATTGCGTAGAAAGTATCAATCAGCCTATAAATTCAAGTCTGTCAAAGAACATAGTATTGCAATTTGTAACGCAATTCTAACACCTCTACAACACCCCACTCAGAAAATGACTGAAATTCACTCACAGAGTAATCATTTGAAAAGACAGTTCTAAAAATATGGTAGGTAATCTTCAGGAGATAATAATGGCATTTCATATAGCAAGCTCTACTTGGATAAGCCGCTGAAACAAATAATTTAATGTCAAACACATTTTCATCAGAAATTGTAAATAGTTGGTTAATATTTATTTATATTATGCGAATTTGTTTTATCTACGCACTAAAGCGATTGCCGGACCAATGTGTCAAAACTTCAATCAATCATCAAATTTTTAATATTAACGCCCTTATCTTGAAGATGTTTGAAGAAGTAACTAGTCCAATATTATATTTTATGAAAATGTTGCATTATCTTGAAACATGAGAGGAATTTTGGTTGCAAATTGACCTTTTAAATCCACAATGTGTGTTACTAAAACTTTGTAGATGAGCTTTGTAGATGATTGATCATATTCTCAAATCGTTATCTAGATAGGTACCTACCTACTTTCAGGTAGGAATTTTTTATGTTGAGACTTTGGTAATGTCAGTTTTTACCTGCACCGCAATTGACGCATGCTATACTATGCTTACCATTATTGTATTTAGCATGTTGGCATTAATTTTAATATGGGTCTACAACCTTCTAAGCAAATAATACCGTTTTGAAATTATGCGTAATAGGTTCTTATGTATTTTTGTGCAGTTTTTGGTTATAGTAGGAATGGATTACAGGAAAAGGGGATCAGAGCAATTGGTATTTTACAATAATTTATTTTAGGTAGTAGTGCAGAGTAGTTATAGTGCATTAGCATGTGGTTACCTGAAATTAGATTGTGCATAAATGATATATGAGAGAGACTTGAAAGATTTGATAATGTAGGATAAATGAAGGTGCAGGATGGAATAATGGTAAACGAAATTGATTGAAATGGCAGTTACCCATTTAGTAACCAAACCAAATAATATGAAGTAGGTAGGAGCATATGGATCACTTTTTAGTTGTCGTACTTCTATACTTACTCCACTGCATCAAATAGACTTAATACTTGAGTTGTGTAGGTACATAATTGCATTACTTAGCAATATAGGTAAGTAACATTAGTCCGTATCAATGATTGATCTCGTTTTCAACTTGCAAGTGTTCCAACAGAACCAAGTCGGCCTCATCTCATCAAACTATTTCATTCCCCACTATCGAAATCTCAGCCAAAAAGAAAAAGAACAGAGAAGAGATAGCTCTGAGTATGTACCTATGCAATGTATTTTTACTAACCAACTCAGTCATCATCAGTACACAGAGAGATACATTATTCTAAGAAAACCAACAGAAAATTCATTCACTTTAGTTGATTATCAACAGGTAGACTACACAGATACGCCAGAGATCAGAGTGTACGCCACAGCCACATTAAAAAATAGAGATAGCAACTCTTATAATATTATTACCTTATTACCTCCTACCATTGCCACTACTATTATGTACATTATTTAGTATCTGAATTAACTCGCAGTAGTCCAAACATTCTGTTCTATGTAGTTTGAGTGCAACTAAAGTCGCTGATACAGTAGTCAGTGTAACCCAGTGAGTAGCTATGTAAGTAAGTTAAAATTTTGAGTGTGCAAGTAGTTTTCTGCATTTTGTGTACATTTGGTTGGGGAGATAGATTTGTCTCTCCTTCAGGTAAGGTAGTTAGTTAGAAGAGAATTTAAGTTTCAATCCCATCAGAACTAACCCAAGGCAAGAATGTAAAGCCAAAGCTGAGAATAGAAAACATTCTCCACAATAATGTTGCATTAGCGAAACAAGTATCTCTGTATATTTGCATCCCATTGATTCATTTCACTCTTGAAATCCTCTTTCGTTCAAACTAATCGTCTACTTCATCTCCTCTGCTTCCTTCCTACTTGACTTATACAGACTCATATCGCGAAATCACAATCAATTTAGTTCCATGCTGTCTCTCCCTCCTTTTGTTCACCATCTTCTGTAGGTAAAGTGCACAGTGTCTCCTCAAACTGACTGATCTCCTATTCTCACCTCAACCAGATCATTCAGGAAGCAAAGAAAGTAAATCATTCTCCATCTTTACATTTACATATCCATTTTGCTACCGTTTCTCATTCCGTGCTTCCCACCATTGTCCAAACATTTTTATATCCACAATACTTTTTACTACCGAATTAAAAACTGTTATTAGTGTTCTAAAAATATTATTTACAAAGTATTACTCAAAAAAAGTGATCACATTAAAGACTATGTAAATATATGCCGCTCAATTTATCTCCATTTTTTGTTTCTTTCCATCCTGTGCTTCAACATTGCTTCGTGATCGATTTCGGCACTATATTTACGTCAAAGTGATTAAGAGTGCTCTTAAACCAAAAGTTAGACTACAACTTCCTTCCCGAAACTACCGAATAAAATAGTAATATTCTACCAGCACAAAACAACAGGAAAATGTAAATGCGTCTCATGCTAAAACGTTACTTAAATTATCTGTCTGGAATTGCATTCAAGTGATTTATAAAAAACCAAAATTTAACGATTTTCCATTGTGAAAAATTATTTTTGCTTCAGGCAAAAACTTAACTACATCCGTTTCAAATGTAAGTGAACATTATTTTCATACCTAACGTAAAAAATAGATGCAAGTAAGTATTTAAAATTCTTGGGGTGTAGTATCAAGTTTTCTTGTCAATCAAGTATCAAGACGCCATTGAGCTTTTATGGTTTGTCTGCAATTACATTTATAAGTACTTAAGAAATAGACACCAAAGTTTTATTGTTGATCCTGGTTATTATTTCGCAAAGTGCATAGTGCAGAATGTTTTTAGTAATAGGTATTTAAATATAGAATGTACAGACAATGTCTGTTCATTTGACAAATAAAGAATTTAGCGCAATAAGAAAAAGGAACTCGTGTACATTTGCAATTCATCCTTTGATCTGCAATATTGGGCACACAGCGAAATACAACCATACAAATTGTAATGGCGAAAGTCTTTTATCAATTACAAATGCACAACAAGCTTGTTTGTACAATATTGTTCAATGCATTATGCCATAAAACATTTTTTGAGCTAAACTGACGGAATCTATCTTTGCATATGACAGGTAGGTATTTATAGACTTAGTAATCCTTCACTCAGCATGATATAGATATAAATAGATACAACATAGCTAACAATAAAATAGCTGACACACGCTTCCCCATAATCTATATATTGTAATCATGATTGTTGGTTAAGCAGTGCGCCAGCATAAAATAGGCATGCTGTATAGACAAACTCATAAAAGTCTCAAGTCTTAACCACAACATTCACACTACCAAAATTTTAGCATGCATAGCACATGCATAGTTATTATTATTATGATGCGTAACTAAAAATAGATTTTTGCGTACATAGTTTCTAACCACATTTTCCATTTAATGTGTAACATTATGGGTGCTAAGAAACCACGTCAGCGAGCGAACTGCACACTAATTACGAAGGCAGATAGCGTCGATTATAAAGGCAGAATTGCAAATTACACGATCTTCGTATCTCAAAGGCTTACTGTAATCAGTTTCTACATCTCTTTTTATTTGCATGCAGACTTTCAGTTTTACTTCGTTATCTCTGTTATTACTTGTACTCCACCACTATCAAAATCTGCATGCAAATAGTTTACTACATCAATAATGCAGTTTTGTAAATAACATTTGCATTGCCCATTACTATTTCTCAGCAAATTCGTCATTTTTCAATTGTTCCATTCACTACATGATAATTAAGTACTCGTTTCAAATATTTGTGAACTTTTGCAAATAATTACAACAGGAAATAGATTATAGCCCTTGTACATATCTATTTATAGGTACACGGTTACTTGTAATTTATGCAGCTTACATGCAAAACTTATTATATAACATCATGCTCTGAGCCGTGTAGACAATAAAAGTATCTGAACAGTTTATTTAATTAGATTAATTAACAATCTGCAATTGTGCAAACTAATTAAATGATTCGATTCGCAGATATCATTTAAGTATGAATGAATGAAGCAGGTTTTGTGCTGCGGTTCAAAATCAAAAGAAAAATTGTGAGAAAATGCAGATATAGAAAGTATGTACAACTGACGTACATAATAATAGTAATGCTCTATGTTTTCGTATTGTGATATGGCAAGAGAACCCTAGTATGCACTTATTTAAAAATTACTGCGAATTATAGTGCTACCTATGTGAATAAATGTGGATAATTCAGCAGGTAGCTACTAAACTATGTACTTACCTAAAATAAATAAGAGAAACCATAAACACTTTTCATTATATTGGGCACAGAATAGAAGAAGTGTCATAGTGTGAGATAATTTTAAGCAGATTATTTGCGATTACTTCTCCTACTATCTGCACAGGAGAAATACAACTAAAGTAAATACAACTGTGCATTGAGAAACCATACACATTAATATATCAGACTAGCTTTCCTTGATTGATTGCATTATTTTTTATTCAAATTTCTAAAAACGAATAAAGTTCATATTAGAATGTTAAAGTATATCATTCGTGAAATTGTAATTATTATCAAAATAGTCTTAACTCGTGTAATATGTATATTAGTGATCTATTATTAT
>JABASH010006105.1:0-11093 GCA_019776445.1 Tomocerus maximus
AACTGCAGCTACGATTTTGCAATAAATAGACATCCTTTTCTTAGTAAAACTCAGTCTTCTTTGGATCCCTCACCTATCTAGATTCTTTGCACATTTTGCATCTCTTCTTTAATTTTATTGATCTTTATCTTTATTGACTAAACATCTTATTTCCTAGTTTTAAAAGATTAGTTGGCCATTCTCTACTGATAAGTTTTTCTATTGTAAGAAAACATGATTACGCTAAAATTAATTCTTTCCGTTATACTAGCACTGAAAAGTGCAGATGCAGAGCCATCTACCGCTGCGCCGCCAACAACAGCCCGTACAACAAGAGCTTCCACAACGTGGGCACCGCCAACAGCAGCACCAAGGTAAAATTGTATTTTTAAAATTCCGTTAAATCTAGAATGTATTTAATTATTAGTTAAATTTACGGTTCGCTTTTACTAAATAAGGGTGCTACTAGCAAAATTGTAAATAATTTTGAACTATTTTAAGGTTTTAAGACTACAAATTGTTTTCAAAAGTCCAGTAATTACGTCAAGAGCACCTATGGTCTCTCCATCACTGATGGGTACTGGTTTTAATAGCGTCCATCCAAAAGTACCCGAATTTCGACACATGCAAATGACATTTGACTACTTTTGGATGAACCTTCGCTATAAAAATCTGTACCCATCGGTGATACTGAACTGACCATGTATGGTTAATAGCAGGTACTGTAACAAGACCCTATAAACTATTTAAATTGTTTTTAAAATATTTTGAAATACAATCTTTATACCATAAACGTGTCATTGAAACATTTCCAAATAGTTTTTCGGTTAGGGTAAAGAAAAACGTGAACCATTTAAGTTTTTCCCGGTAGAAAATGTTGTTTTTTCATTTCACGAACATTTTTTGAATTTCAATTTTTTTAAAAAGTTATTTAAGGTAGAGTACAAATTGTTTTAAAAAGTACTAATAACGCCAAGACAAGGCCCAAAAAACTATTTAAATTATTTCTGAAATATTTTGAAATACAATTTTTTGAAAACTTATTTGTGAGGTTAGGAAACGGTGTATATCAGTATATCCAGTGTTTTCTCACCTTGCCCAAAGCATTTTGTTCCAAAAAAACTTTTTCAGGGTTACCCTTTCCTTTATAATACTCCAACCAATTGTTTTTATATCACTTTGGGCACTATGAAAAAATTTCAAAATGCACTGTACAGGAAAAACCAGTTTCTTTCAGAATTATTTCTGATTTCCAAGGACATTGATCGGTGTTAGTATATTTGGAAAAAAAACGTACAATTTTTCCGGGAAACCCTTAGAGCAATTCTAAACCATAGATTTGTTTTTAAATTTGCAGTTCGTTCATTTACAAATCGTATCAGACGACTGTTTATTGTTCATCTTCGTCGCCAATCCAATATCCACGTGATATCCGTGATGTGCAGCAGATTGTGAAAGTGGCAATTGCAAATGGGCAAAAGGTGAAGCCATTTGGAAGTCGACATTCGTTAACAGATGTGATCTGCACAGATGGGGTGCCAATGTCGATGCACGCGATCAACTACACGGTTTTGAATGACGATGGAACCGCCACGGTGGGTGCGGGAGCTGAGATGGAAGATGTTTTGCAATTTCTTCAGGCAAATGGTAGAACTCTGATTCACGTTCCCGCCTTCGGAGGAATTACTATTGCAGGAGCAATAGGAACTGGAGCCCACGGGTCATCATTGCTTCATTCGAATACGATTTCAGATCTGGCAGTTAGATTCACATTTGTTGATGGTCTTGGAAATATCCGAATTATTGATGGCGGCGAAGAATTGAAAGCCTTCCGGGTTCATGTCGGACTTCTAGGAGCGATCATTGACGTAACTTTGAAAACGGTCCCACTTTTCAAAATGACTGTTCAGAATACGGTGGAGAATGAAAATATCCTTCTGAATGGGACGGCGATTGAAGAAGCTAGAAAACACGACTGGTTCCAGATGTGGTGGTTCCCGTCCACCAAGTCGGTCGTTGTGTCCCGAGGAATTTACCAAAGTGATATCTCCATCCCTGGAAATGCAAGCACTAATATGATTCCCAACGAAAGTCCAGCTGAGATCGGCAGTGCAAGAAGTTCTTTCGAAACTCTCCAGGGAACGAGGAACAAGCGCGGTCTTTACGCCATTCAGGATTTCACTCAAAACTCCTTGCATGCGGATGTTGTCGGAAAACCGCCAATTTTCTCTGAAGATGGAGAAAATGTTGTAAATCCTGCGACGGGATTCGGCCACCGACTTCAGGCTAACAGATGCTTCAACAAATGTCCATGGGACAATGGAAATCAGTCGATAAATCCCGAGGAGTCTGCCATGGCTTTTGATATCAACGAACTTCCGAAAATAATCATCAGCATGAAAAGCATTCTTAGCCAAGTTCAAGCCACTTTCCCGATGGTTGGCGTCTTCATTCGATTTTCCAGAGCTAATGATGGACTTTTGTCAATTACCAATAACCGCGAAAGTGTTCACGTCGAATGGGCAACTCCCATGAGAAATAACCCTTACAACGATGCCAGAGATGGAATTGGGGCTTATCAAGCGATTCTACAGACTATGGTAACTAATTTCTTACATTACATCCTAGAGTTCCTAGATTTCTTCGAATTTCTTTATGTAGTTGACGTTTCCGAATATCCTTTTCTCTCCTTATCCTTAAACCGCAAACCTTTTTACACCGTTTACAATGATTACAATTTTTGAAAAGTATGTAATCCATTATTTATTGATGAATTGCAGTTGAATGTCCACGGGGGTCGTCCTCATTGGGGGAAGAATGGAGCATACTACCTCAGCCAAGATGTAATCGCTAAAAGTACTCCGAATGTCGGTGAATTTGTAAAAATCATGAAGAAATTTGATCCGAATGGTGTGTTCATGAATAAATTCGGAAGACGGTTGACTGGTGAGTCATCAGAGTTGACATATGACCCAGCAGTACGCCGATGCGCACTTCAAGACTACTGCATCTGCAAAGTCAGCCAGGATTGTGCGGATCTCATGACTTGTGGACAGGTCAATGGTTATAACATTTGCCTAGAGCCTTTCCCGGGCAACATTCCAATGCTGAAAGGCTATCAGCCGAACAATATGACATCGATTAACGAAGCTGTTGCTAAACTCAATCCCAAACCCTAAAATATCTTTAAATATTATTAAATATTTTTTATCTTTACTAAGTACTAACAGTTTGATATTCAGCGGATCTTCTTTGGGTTCTTAATAATAATTACTCCTGTATAATATTATCCTACAACTAATATACTTAAAATGTTTATTTATTGTTACTTTACCTATCAGTTTCTAAACTTAAACTATCCTGCTTGTGAATGTGATACCAATGAATAATAAAGAACCCTAACGACATGAAATGAGACTATAACGGGAGTTAATTGGCAATCAGCCTACTTAGTACATTTGCATAATTCAATTTATCGTATCTATTTACTAAATTAACAGTCAAAATCTTAAAATGTCTGTTTGAATCAGTGATCGCCTTTTCTCACTTTTTGAGCTTATTTCCCACACACTGATGGGAAGTGGGAGAAACTGGAGAAATAGACAAAAGATCGAAGTATCCTTTTATATTTGTCGTTGTCATTCTGTGTGACCACCACAGAGAAATCTGTAACCTGTTTTGAGTACCTTAGGTATGTGATAGAATATAAAATTACTTTTGACCACGGACAGACAGACTGTTCGGAGTGATCGCATAAAGTTACTTTTTGTTCTTGAACACAAACTGACACATTAATCAAAAATATAATTCACTCTGATTAGGAAGGAGCTCATTCAAATTGATTGACATGTTTTTGCATGGAGAGTCGGTCATTGATGAAGAAAGGTGGCTTTGCATAGTAATTATCTTTCCTGAAGTACCTTTACACAGATAGGATTAAATTTAAAATCGGTTTGAATGGTGAATTCTTCATCATCACTTCATTCACTCTGAATATTCAATAGACTCAATAGTTTGAAATGGCAGTTCACTTTGCTGCGGCTGGATTTATTTCCAGCTTAATATTTAGCCTCAGTTTGGCCGGGGTAGTTAACCAAGGTTCTATCAAACTTGACCTCGGAGCCGATCGATCCAGTGGTATTTGGATAGCCCAGGGAATCAATGGATCCGAAAGTAAATAACAAACTTAACTTAACTTAACAAACCATTAAAATTTTTGTCGTCAACATTGTCGTTATATATTAGGAATCGCAGTACCTGCCACGGTGCCCGGAGGAATTTATTCGGATTTAGATGCTGAGCATTTATTTCCTACTGACATCTACCAAAATTATAATGATAGGGAAACACGATGGGTTGGAAGAACGGATTGGAATTTCAGTCGTCAGTTTATTCGTAAGTAATACCAATAAAGTAACATGTATGTAAAATACGTCTGGAAATTTGTAATTAGTAATAATTAATAATTTTGAATGAAATTGCAGCAAGTGCAGATATGTTGGCGAAATCCAAAGTAGTATTAGTTTGTGAAGGATTAGATACAATATCCAAGGTGTACATCAACGATCAGTTAGTGGGGTCCAGTGAAAATATGTTCGTTCGCTATGTTTTTGACATCAAAAATGTTCTTCAGGTATACTTTTCCATTTTTAACATTTTCAAATCAAGAGATTTGAAAATGATATAATATAGTAGAGTATAATATCTGTAAGATGGTCCTGGATTCACAGGGACTTTAGGCCTGCATGTGTATTATGTGTTATTATTAAGAAGTGATTTATCTTCTTTATCGAATGTTGTCATTTTGTCTGTCTGTATATGTATCCGAGTCCATGTAACTTCTGACTGGAGCAACATTTTCATTGTCTTTGAATTGTGTAACCTGAGGTCAACTGAACCAACGATGACCAACCGTCTGGTCTGGATGAGAAGTAGAAGGCTTATTAGTTCTATACGTTGTAAAAATTCGTAAAATAGCTCAATTCAAAAGAAGGCAGGCAGGCATATAGCAACTTGGCCACAGATAGATCGACGAATGTCTGGGTCAAAAGTTATTGACACTTTTTTGTTACTTTTTTGGACTTAATGACTTTTATTATCTTTAATCTTGACATCACTTCTTCCCTACATCTGTTACAACAGTTAATTTATTATCGGTATGTTTTGTAACTTGAAGTACGATAATAATACAATTAGTTAAATTATTTATGCAATGTATTTTCATGTACACCTTTATCTGATTGACAGTGATTGATTGCATTAATGGATGCAATTCTGCATCGGTTCACGCGGATGCGAAATATTTTTCGAGCAAAAGAGATGGAATGTAGTATAATCAGTTGTTTTCTACTAATGTATTTAATACTAATGAAAAATGGAGGAAGCAACTAACAAATGATTATTGTGTATGGACAGCCTGGGATGAATACAATTCTGGTGGAGTTTAAATCCCCAGTGAATTATGCGAGAGAGGAGTACGTGAGTCATGACGAGATGTACGGCTACCCGGTTCTGCCCAATGGACTCATTCCAGAATTTCAAGGAGAAGATTACGCCCACATGCTCAGGAAAATGCAAGCTTCCTTTTCATGGGATTGGGGTCCCGCCTACGCATCCTCTGGAATCTGGTACAGGCGAATCAATATGCCACACTCAGGGAACAAAAAAGCAACTCAATTTTATCAAAAAGCAAAAAAGTACTCCTTTTTAATAAAAGCAGTCATATTTTGCTTTTTTATACAGCTTAATAGCTACTATTTCCACCAATACAGTCAACTATAACATATCAATATGCATAAATAATCAATTGTTTTTTTACAAACTTTCCAATTCTATTCATTGTCCTACTCAAATATCAATTTTAATGCGTTAAAATAAGAAATTTTGGGCTGTAAAAAAGCAAAAAGGATTACCTTTTTGAAATTATTACTCTTACCTTTTTTATAAAAAGCAAAAAAGGAAAAAGGCAAAAAAAGGTATTTTTTGTTCCCTGGCCACACTGCAGCTGTGAATGCTTATCTTTTTCACGTTCTCTGTAAATTAAACCTTTCGTATCGGAATCGCTTTACTAACTATCTGGCACAGTCGATGTCGATACCCACATAAGTCAGTTTTTTAACCAAGTCATTGTGTTTGCATCAAGGAAAAACATTTTCATCGAAGGATTGAACTCTGCCATCATTCGGGATGTCTTAATCTTCGTCACTCCAAACAAAGATGTGCCCGACGAAACAATCTCAACGCAATGGAATCTTACCACCCGAGTGTATTTCGAAAGCGTTTGGGAGGATCAATCAACGGGTATTTTGACTTTAGAGTTACCAGGAACCAACCAAAAAGTTACCAAAAGTGTTGCCGTTCAAAACGAAGGATTTCAAGATATCACTCTTTTGGTGTCTGTAAGATTTGCAACAAATGAGACTTTTTTACTTAACGATAGGATTTACAATTAGTTAGTATAAATGCCACCGATATTGCTATAAAACTGTAAAAGTTGGGGTGCGTAATATGGTTTAGGATGGGAAATCTCCCATTTCCCAATGAGAAACAAAAAAAATCCAAATGGGGAAAAAAGCGAGGGGGAAACGAAACATAAACGCTCAATTTCGGTAAATTCTGAGCCTTTTGTTGACCTTTTGCTTATTTGCTCTTGATCGCTGTTAAGCACACTAACCCATCCAACCATATGACTTTTACCCAAATTCATCATTGAATATCGGATTTATAAAGAAAAAAGTTTTAAATATTAGTAGTCAGAATATTTATTAGTAGTAGCCATTATTTCCCATTTCCCAGTGTCCAACAAAAATGGGAGGGAAATATGGGAATATCCAAAACTATGTTGGGGAGTTTCTGTCTTAAAGAGCGACCGAAGGATCTTTGGGCACTAATTGCAAGGGAAAATGAACTTACTGCTCTTTCACCTTTCCAAAATATTTTTTTTTAATTAGTTGAATTTTTTTGTTCCCTGTACTGAAATATGTAGAAGGCCAAAATCGTTAAAGGAAGAAATCTAAAACCCTTACATTAAAGAGTTTTAGATTATATTTTATATATTTTATTATATTTATTACATATTTTATTGATTAATAAAATGTCCAATTTTAATTATAGGGAGCGGATGTCAAAATTTGGTGGCCAAATGGCTATGGAGATGCGAATCTGTACTCGTATGAGATCACTTTTACATCCGACGTGGAAAATGAGAGCAGTAAGTACACAGTTCGGGTTGGCTATCGGACCATCAAAATATTTCAAGATTTTGTGGACCCAACGAACACAACTTTAGGTTTGTCTTTTTTCGTATTAGTGTTCGTTCGGTGAAAATTTGTTCATTTCTCTCACACATTTGCCGATTACCCATCCCATTACTCAGTACAATGCCCATGGTATAATGATTGTCATCCGCAGGTCGTGAGTTCTACTTGGTAGTAAATGGAAAACCGATGTACTCCAAAGGATCGAATTCAATCCCAATTCACGTTCTTCCAGAAAGACAAACTCCGGATATGATCGAATGGCTGTTTTCCTCGGCTCAAAAAACCCATACGAATGTCATCCGTATCTGGGGGGGAGGAATGTACGAATCCGATTTGTTTTATGACGTAAGGGTTTTTCATAATTCGTTGTCAACAATCATTTTAATTGGTTAAACATCATTCGAGAATATTATTGAATATTAGCTATCACATATTTTTTAGTTGCGACCATTCGCAACTAAAACTAAGTTCGACTGTAAGTCTGTCTGTCCGTCCGTCTGTGTACAATAGGACTTATCTCAACCAAGGAACTTATAATAAAATACACTAATAAGGAAGGGAAATAAAAAAGTTTTGAAAATAGCCTACTTCTGGTGACGTCACGACTATCAAAATACGTTTTAAATTGTACTGCGAATGACGTCACAAGCCAAAAATGAACTTTTTGCCTTTTTCTATGGTGAATTGTCGTGGTTGATCTCCACTATAGGGACAGACTGCCATTATTACCATCTATTAGTATTTTCGATGGTCGCAACTTTGTTATCCTTTATTATACGGTTTATTTACCTTACAACTATTTCCTCTCGAATGTCTCGAGTATTATTCGTCATTCGTCACCTGGCTGATACAAAACATGAGCTTTTTATGTTGAGACTAATTTCTAGTGTAGAATTTTCCCTAATTTCAAAGTTTGTAAAAAATGAGTAGCTTCGTTATTATTCGCCATCTATTATTTATTAATCGTGATGATTGACCAAATGGTGATGATTGACCAAAATCTAGTATTTATTAATCGCGATGATTGACTATATGGCGATGATTGACCTATTTTCTAATTTAATTTTAAACTGCAGCTTGCTGACGAGATGGGTATTTTCATCTGGGAAGATTTTATGTTTGCCTGTGCAATGTATCCGGCGACGGATGTGTTTTTGGCGCATGTGCGGAAGGAAGTGGAAACTCAGGTGAAACGGCTCCAGCACCATCCGAGCGTTTCTATCTGGGCAGCTAACAATGAGAATGAAGGAGCACTCAAGGACAACTGGTATGGCACTGCTGGAGAACACTACCAGGACTATTATCGAGACTGGGTCAAATTGTACATTGACACAATCAAGGTCATAGTGGAAGAAATGGATCCTTCCCGCGATTTCATTTCTTCCAGTCCCACAAACGGAATCCAAAGCGAACTCGAGGGCTGGATTTCTGAAAATCCTGGAAGCCGAATTTACGGAGATGGTATAAATAAATCGTCTATAGATACTTGAATACTTTACTTTAATAATTTACTTATTCACATTTGGGAGGTTAATTTAACAGACAAGGCACTTGAAATATTTCTCGGAAAAAATAGGCAGAATATTTGAAATAGTAGCACCCGCTTTCCTTGAAAACTGAAATAAACGAATAGGGTACTACATGTATTTCGATAGATTACTAAAATAATCGCGCATGTAACTTACGTTGTATTTATCTACTTATTTCATTTATTTCTCCAGAAAAATTCATTGAAATTAGGGTGGGTGTTACTGTTTTAATCTACCTTTGAAATAATGCACTGATTTGAGTGGATTTTTTAATCGCTTGTAAATACATTATTTAGTGCATTTCTATGACATGGACAGTGACTCCTGGGACTGGAATACATTTCCTAGGGCTCGTTATGCTTCTGAGTACGGATATCAATCTTTTCCTTACAAATCAACTCTTATGGCTGTTAGTAAAATAAAGATTATTTTGTTAAATGAATCTTTAAGCTGATGTAAGGTAATAATTAATGATTGTTAATGATTAGGTGACAGAAGAGCAGGACTGGCACTGGGAGTCCAATATGATGTTTCACCGTCAGCACCATCCTAAAGGTCAGGATGAGATGCGGGAACAGATCAGGATGCATCTGCCCTTCCCAGCAGCCTACAACAGCACCGAGGCATTCACATTCATGCTGTATGAGGCCCAAGTGGTCCACGCCGTGGGTCTCAAGACAGAAACAGAGCGATACAGACGACTCGTCGATAAATTGTACGACAATGGGGAGGGTCACAACATGGGGGCACTTTACTGGCAATTGAATGACATTTGGCAGGGAGCATCTTGGGCCAGTGTTGGTACGATGACATTGCATTAGTTAAAGACAATTAAAAACTAGAAGTATAAATGCCGAGTATTAAACGTTAAATGCTATTAAAACCAATTTGCCACTTGTATTAAGTGGTATTTTGTACACTGCTTTAGCTTTGTGTAGATAGTAGCAAACTATCTATACGGATAGACGGACGAGCTAATTGCAAGAAGGGCATGAAATGGCAGATTTTTGGGTTTTGCCTATCAAATTCAGCAAAAAGCCGCCCAAGGGTACGCTATTAATTGTTGGCTTTTCCAATCCTCCTTCTCACTTGAAAAGTTGATAAAATAATAATATTGTCACGAGATATAAATTTTAATATGTATGACAGGTATTTAATTAGTTTTAATTAATTTTAATTGTTCGAATTGCCCCCAAAAACCCAAAGGGACGGTTTTTGCAAAAAGGCTTCAAAAAACTGTTCCTTTTTGATGCCCTGGGCTAAAGGTAGCGGTTGCCCCTGTAGCACAATGGTTAGTGCACAGACCGAGCCAGACTAAAAGGACCCATCAGCCCCACCGGCCCCACCAGCCCCACCCATCAGTTTAGGTTAGATTATGAAAAATTAGGTTAGGTTTTTCGGGGTGGGGCGGGTGGTGCGGCTGGGGCGGATGGGGTATTTTAGTCTGACCGCAGACCGGATAGCTGGAGGTGGAGATGCCCGCTGGGGTATTAGTCTCTTATACCCACTCGGTGTTACCCATTTTTATACGTCCCATATTATTGCCTATATTATGAGAACGTAAAGCCATAAGGAACCTTAAAAACTAATTGATAATGTACAGAAATCACTGGTCGATGGAAAATGAGTCACTACTATGCCCGAAATTTCTTCGCCCCAGTCTTGGCTTCTGCGTATTTGGACAGTGAAGGAGACGCAGTCATCGAATTGATTTCAGATTCTCCCGAAAACTTTACCGACAACTTGAGAGTTCAACTTTTCAAGCTAAAAAGCTTTTCTCCAGTTCTGGACTATCAATTGGCGGTTCAAGCTGTAAATAGTATTCTTAAATTATTTAATCAACAGTGTTGGGTCGGATGTTCTTTTGATCAAAAACACCCAATAGCGGTCAAAACAAAAAATATGTCCTTGAATCGAATTTTAGTGACATCCTTCATTCCTTTGTCTACATTCAAAATCAAATGTTGCTTAACGTTTTTACTAGTTCAACTAATTGGAAAAACTTTTTAAGAATCAGATGAACGTAGGAACGGTGACTTTCCTTTACTCTCATATTGGATCTTTATTTTTTGATAAAATCCTACCAGCTCCTAGAACATGCACTGGACATAAAACTACAAGATTGATCTTTTCGCAGAAAAAGCTCTTCCACAATAGTTAGCAAGACTTTGAGATGTAAAGAAAGTTGTAATATCTGGATTTGGATAATCTGGAAGTAGGAAACGAAAATGAAGAATGAATGTTCTTGCTAACTATTGTGGAAGAGCATTTTCTGGAAGAGCATGAGATCAGTCATGTAGCTTTATATCCAGTATTCTCGGACAAG